>JAJONR010011336.1:0-23030 GCA_029582245.1 Solanum etuberosum | reverse complement strand
TCAAATTAGATGGTGAATGGGGAGTTTAAAAGTAGAAAAAGCAAATAAGAAGATGAAAATGGAGTCTAAGCTTGACTGCGACAGTGGAGGGAGGGAGGGTAAACGAAAAGAAGAGTCACCAAAAGACTCCCAACATATGAGTTTCAAATAAACAAAGTTAAATAAATTCTGGCCGCCTTGTTTCTCATTTGACCCATAAACCATTTGTTAACTTCCTTGACTTCAATGGAAATGGAAAAAGATTATTCAAAATTTAAAATTTATAAATTTTTATAATAATTTTAAACGGAGGCTCATATTTTAATTGTATACTTGATCAAACTTTAATAATTCATCTCAAATTGTATGAGTTTGAGCAGCAGGCGTACAAGGCACGAAACAACATGTGTTGAATGAAAAGTAAACAAAACATAGTTTCAACGACAAGTCAGGTATAACATGATTCTGGTCAAACACAAGAAAAATACAAAAGACAAAATAGTTCCTTACGTTGCGGAATGCACTCTACCATAATGTGTTGCAAAATATTCAAAATTAAGGTTATATATATTACCTACAATATTTGAAAACTAAACTCTATATGTATATATAACATTAGAGTAAGTGATCAAATATAATTATAATATATTATTTGAAGATTAAACTACTAATCAAAGGCTATATACTTGAACGTGAATTTAATAGTGTGACTCATATGATTAATATAAAAAAAAAAATATGCAAATCTTAAAAATTAATGTCCAAATTCCAACAAAAACAAAACATTAAAGTAAAAATATATACTAGTTTTTGTATATCCGTATTTAATAAGGTGAGTAATAGACAACACATGTCTGCTTGATGAAATATGAAGAGGTTACATGTTTCGTAATATAAAATATAATAATATATCTAGTATAATTTTAAAAGTAGGGTGTGAAAATGATAGAATGTATGTATACCTTATTTTTATATTTAGTATAATTTCATAAGTATACCGACAAATATTAATACAAATTGGAGAAAATGAAACTACATGATGCCTTAACCATACTACTAAAAGTACGACACACTCAACTATTTATTAACATTCTACCATATTTCATAGTATATATATTTCTCTCAATAAGTTATTTTTAGCGGGGAAATAATATTTTATACTTATAATTTTAATAAAAAGAAATAATTTAATAAAAGAATTTGCTTTTCAACCATAAAAAACAAAAATAAATAAATATATATATTAGGTGATGGTCCTATTTATCTAAAACTTGGTGTAAGTTATTCGTAATTTGTACTAAATATCAAGTACCTATTATAATAATGGAGGCGGTCAAGCTATTTCCCCAATTTTTGTATCAAATTAAAAAAATCTCATCAAATAATATTTTCTTAAAGATATAACTGTACATAATCAATGAGCTAATTATTTGTTTAGCTCAGGCATTCCATATTTGTAAGGGAAGCAATGACCTCAGAGCTAAGCGGATCAAGAAACCAATTCCAAATGTTATCTACAGCAGATATCAACGACGAAACGAAGCGATTTTTGGTACTTCTCATAGAAATGTTAGCAGGCACAGGAATTCTGCAGAGAGGGCAAATTGAATTGATGTTTAGCCAAGAATCAATGCAATGAGTATGAAATCCATGTCCACATATGGTAAGCACTCGCCGGGATTCAGCCAAAGAAATATCGCCAAGGCATATTATACATGTCAAGTTATCTTGTTTTTGTGCAATGCTATATTTAGAGGCGATTACAATCGACTTGACTGCATCTTTGTGTGCATCAGTTATTATGGGCATTATAGGAAATGCTGCAATCACTGTTACGGCTATCATCTCACTACTGCTTGGAGAAACTACTTGTGCCATTTGGTTTTGGTTTGAATATGTGGTGATGTTTGATGTCTTGTCTTCCCTGCATGTTTATATTTATAGTGCATGGTTTGAGGTTTTTTGTTTACATAGAAGTTGAATATAATTTAATTGACTCTAAACAACAGCATTATCAATAAGGATTTTGGTTTTGACTACTGTCCTAAAAGAAGAAGGAAGAGCTGAATTCACGGCTTATATGGGGTTGGTTACAATTGTGGAATTCAAAATGAAATGGTATGAGTTTGAAGTTTTGATCAAAAGCAACAGGCGTGCAGGGCACGATGTTTAAAAACAACATTATGGTCAAATAATTTACATGAGAAAGGGGAGCGAAAAAATACACAAAGACAAAATAGTAGTTACGTTGCAAAAATTGCAGCTGCTGCTACTATTAAGCTTCGCCGTGTACAGATAAGTTTTAAGCTTATTGTCAAACAAGCGCTATTGTAGAGGCGCTTGACCCAAAGGAGATCAACATAATTTTTTAAATTATACAGTAATGTCGAAATCAATAACGTGTTATAGTTAACTGGTACTGTTTAATATAATTAAGGGTTACATATTTGGAAACTGAGGTTATATTATCTACTTTATTTGAAAAGTAAGTATTTATTGAAATACATAACATCTTATGGGTATTAAATGGTGGTAAAAAGTAAGTACTGAAATAGATAATTTTTTAAATAATATCGAAATCAATCAAGTGTTTATATCAAATCAGTCATGATTAAGTGATTTGATGAAATAAAATATATAATGATTAAATAAATAAAAAACTCTAAATTCAAACATAAGACTGGTTTGAGCTAAACATCTAACTTCTTTCCCTCGATTAAATTTTGGGTTTGAAAATTTTCATAATACAAATAATTTCTCATACTTATAATTTTAATAAAAAGAGATAATCCCAAGGTCTTATATTTAAATCATAATAAAGAAGAAAAAAAAAATATATACTAGGTATCATTCTATCTATCTAAAAATCTTGGTGAATGAAGTTTTATACTAATGATAAATATAAGTATCCGTTAAAATAACAAAGAGCGCTCAAGCTAACCCACAAATTTTTGTATCAAATAATTTTATTAAATATATAAATAATATGAAAAAATTAGATAGGTAAGAAAAGAAATAGTTGTCACATATTGGAATTTATTTATGCGTCAAATTTAAAAATCTTTGAAATATGATATAGTAGCATATTATCCAGCGGCTTGTGAACTTTTGGACAAACGGAAGTTGTGTGGCTATCGCTGTGTCGCCAAAACCCAAACCTCTCTCTCTCTCTCCCGCTTTCTCCCTTGCAACCGCCTTTGCCTTTCTCTGTTATCTTCTTCACTCCAACAACACTAAACCCAAGATTTCAATTCAATACACAGTTGCCGCTAACAACTAGCAGTCGGTGTATGGAATCTGAAAAACACATTGCACTCCGTTTCTCTTCTTCAATTTGACCGGCTTGGAGTTTGACTGGATGAGCTCCCCATGCCTTTATTAGGTGAATTCAACCACTTTTTCTTTTGAATTTTCACTCTCTTTCTTCAAATTTGTTAGTTGGGTTCATGGGTAAATCTCAAAACCTGTTGTCTATTTGGGATATGTACTGAAGTAGCCGTCATGTTTTATTCCGCAGATATAGCTACTACACAGCCTTGTTTTAGGAACAATGTCTGTTCAATTAGTTCTCACAATGTCTTTGCTCCTAGATTTCTGTACAATAATGAGATTAGATATGTATCTACTTGGAATTCCTTCCGAATACCACAAAAACCTTCGAATTCCAGAATTAAGCTGTTTCGGAGTGGCTTGATGATAAGGGCAGTAGCTACCCTCGAAAAAGGACCCACCAAGAACACCCAAACCAATGAGGAACAAAGCAATTTTGGTGGTGTGAGGATGGGAAAATATGCAGCAAGTTCAACTTCTGCTGTTGTGGAGCAGCAGTCGGCAAGTGAGGAAGCTGAGTTGAATGAGAGAGAGAAGTTGAGGCGGATGAGGATATCCAAAGCTAATAAAGGGAACACACCTTGGAATAAAGGCAGGAAGCACAGTCCAGGTACTTAAAGCATGCCCCAATAATTCTTTTGAGCTGTTTGTCATGGATAAGCTTTAATATTTTCAAGCATGTTTGAACCATCTGCAGAAACTTTACAACGAATTCGAGAACGTACAAGGCTTGCAATGCAGGATCCTAAGGTGATGTCATGTAAGCATAATTTTGTGAAGTAAGTAGTAAAGATGAGAGTTTGATTAAGAAGAGGGAACCCCTAAAGTGCTCTGGAAACAGTAGTACCTATAGTGCAACGACTTCTAA
Organism: Solanum etuberosum; assembly: GCA_029582245.1. NCBI lineage: Eukaryota > Viridiplantae > Streptophyta > Magnoliopsida > Solanales > Solanaceae > Solanum > Solanum etuberosum. The sequence goes on along the minus strand of JAJONR010011336.1, from coordinate 18,853 downwards.
TAATTTTGTGAAGGTGTAATGCTAACTATGGGGAACCAATGAAAAGGTATAATAGAACGCAAGTAGGATCTAACTAAGGTGGATCTGAGCAGAATGTACAAATTAACATTTTTCTCAAGGGAAGAAGCTCAATCTTACTTCAGCTAGAAGATGTGTTTTGTGGTCATTCATCTAGGTTCAAACCCGTTTAAGGGTGCAATGTGGGACTAGAGAATTAATACTCTTGATTACATTTTATGAACATGCCCTCAGGGTATCTTGGAGAAGTTTGAGATAACTGTATTTGTCATTTTTCAAACTCTCAGTATTTAGTGTCATTCTTGGATGTCATTAATCTCAGTAAACTTCATTATGCATTTCTGAGAAAATAACTTAAAGAGTCGATATTGGTGTCATCTGTGAGTATTATGACATTATCCATATTTCCACTATGCTATGTGGTCATCTGGATATGCATGACTTAGTTCTTCCCAGCAAAGCTATATATAGTAGAAATATATACATACCTTCATGTGACTTACCTGCATAGGCACATGTCAAAGTGATTTTCAAAGTCACAATGAGGAGTCCTCAGATAGGAGCTTCCAGAATGTTGGATTGATATGCAACATTCCAAATTCATATGGGATATTTTTTTGCCCTTCGTGAATTTGTACCAGTGTTTGAATCTCCTTTTGTATCAACACATTTAATTCCTTTGAATTGTTTGAATCCAATTGTGAAACTAACCAGTTTTATACTTGAAAAGCTTGCATTCAAAATGTTCCCTGTAGAGGTAGAGTGCCTCTTTCTTAAAGAAGAGGAAGATGTGGTTAGGTGATGATTCCAGCAAAGTGTTAAAACTTGTATGTTAGACAACTTTCTACTCATAACCATCAGTTAGTCGCATTTACACTAGCTACGTTGTTGATCTTGCTGCAACATTTTTTCCTGGACAGGGTGTGACTTTTTCTTTCCCTTCATTTTGGTGTCTGAAATAACCATTGGTTTTATTCAGTCAACAACTTATTAAGATATTGTTCATTTCTGTTCAAATTGTGGCTTGTGCAAATGATCTAGTAAAATCTGAGATAACCAGTTAATTTTTAGTCAGCTATGATATCCATTTAACGTCATGCTTTAGAATTTTTGCTTGACAATATTACTGATATGCTCTAATTATACAGGTGAAAATGAAGTTGGTTAACCTGGGGCATGCTCAAAGGTGGGTTTTGCAAATTATTCTTGAAATTCGTTTTTTCACCCTTTTGATAGCATAGTGGAGTCTCTCAATCAAGATGTGAGTGAAAAATAACCTGCACAATAGAACTTTTTTTTTCTTTTCAAGTGGATGGAACTTGTCTATTCTGGTAGCTGAAATAGCATAGGAATGATGGTTAAAAAAGGAATAGACAGTATTGGACCAACCGTTGCTTCCTGTTTCATGATAACTTGTGCTTCAATATATGAAACTCAAGCTTCACTAAAGTCACTGCCAAATGAGTGTGCAACAGACACATTGCAAGGTAATGCCTTTAGTTGACATGCCAGTAATGCGCGAGTTTTAATCTCTTCATCACTAAACTCTTCCTAGGGAATTCAATTGAACCTAGCAACATCGTACTAATTTAGCATTTCATATCCCTAATTGTAAAATCACCCTCTTTATCTAGAACCTCAAATTAATATTGGAGATTTGTGAAAATTGTATGTTTCAAATTGCTTAAGGAAATTTCCCCCCCTTAATTGCAGTGAGGAAACAAGGTTGAAAATTGGTGTTGCTGTAAGGATGGGGTGGGAAAGGCGCCGTGGGATGTTGAGGCTCCAGGAAACTTGCCACTATGAGTGGCAAAATTTAATTGCAGAAGCTTCTAGGAGGGGCCTTCTGGGTGAGGAAGAGTTGCAGTGGGACTCTTACGAGATTTTGAGCAAACAGCTTGAGCAGGAGTGGATACAGAGTGTTCAAGAAAGGAAAAATAGGCCCAGACTGAAGGGTAACAAGAGAGCTCCCAAATCTGCTGAACAGAGGAGGAAGATTTCAGAGGCCATTGCAGCTAAATGGGCTGATCCTGTAAGTGTCTTTCTTTGTTGGGAATGGACTTCTCTTTGGGAATAGCTCCATGCCTCCATCCACATGTTTTTCGTTTTCACCCTCCTCCTCCATTCTTTTGACTAGGGTCACAGTTATGAGTTTGAAGGCTGTCAATTTGAACTTCCTCACATTTTGATAGCTTTCCAAAAAATGGTGTTTTTACCAATCTACCTTTTCTTCTAACTAGGATTACCGCTCTCGGGTCCAATCTGCTCTGTCCAAATATCATGGAATACCTGATGGGGTTGAAAGAAGACCAAGGAGAAAACCTGCTAGTGATGAGCAGACCAGAAAAAGAAGCCCTCCGAAAAAGAAAGCTAATGAATTGGATAATCTGGTAAAGCCCGAGCCCAAGAGCCAAGTTCAACGTGTTCGATTGAGGAGAAAAAACACACCAATGTACAAGGATCCTTTGGCTAGTTCCAAGTTAGAAATGTTAAAGAATATCAGGGCACAGAGAGCAGGTATTGACCAGAAGAAAATTGAAGCCGTCATGAGAGCAAAGTAAGTTGTTATTAAATCTTCGTTATAAGTACCCTATAAATTTGTAATCGTTAGTCTTATTTGCTACCTTGCTCGGCATCTTTCCATCTGAAGTCTGCTGGTCACTCTGTCATTTTATGAACCTCATAGCAACCTGATACAATTGCTTCCAAAATGGTGAAAGATAAATTCTTTCTGAATGAAGACGTGCCTATCTTAATGCATAAGAAGACTACCCCCAAGTTGTTATTGACTGGAATTATTAATTTGTACCTCAAGCATTAGTGCATATATTGACAGGAATCTTAGTTAGTACTTAGTACAATCTTCCTTCTATGGAAAGTTTGAATTTTGTTTTGCCTATATATTTCCAGTGACTTAGTGAGTGATGTCTTTAGACTTTGTTCGGAACTGAGAGGGGGAGAAATGTAAGTAAGGCAAGGCGGAAGAAATATTTTTTGCTTTGTTAGAGTAGATAAAAGTCTCACATTGGCTTATATGGACTTGGGCAATCCTTCCCTCATGTGCTAGCTTTTGGGGTAAGTGTCATATCTTTACATTCTTCAATGAAGAAAGAATTTGGCACTTATTTGTCTCTGTGTTAGGTATAGGAACGCCAGGGAAAATTGGTTTCCTTCTTTTCATTCTTCCTGTTATTCTAGCCAGAGCAAATAAACTAAAGTAGGATTTGTAGACTTCCCCTTCCTTTCCTTCTCTCTCTTTCTTCCACATTTGTATGTAAAATCTTTAAATGATTTACAAGTAAGTCAAAGGGGTTGTGTTAAAAATTTAGAAAGTCCTTCCTTCTTCCAACTCTTCTATCCCCCTTCCCATCCCCAAAGAAGGAAGATAGTGCAAGAAAGGTGATTTAAAAAGAAGGTTCTTTGGGCTTCTACCCTTCCTTGTTTCCATCAACTATAATGATGAAAAAACATATTGATGATATCATTTGTCTTTTAACTTCTTTTGGTAGGAGGTGAAATGTAATAGTGGAGTAAACTATAATCTTGAAACAGCGCATGTTGATACCTCAAACTGAGGAGAGGTCTAAATTATGGATTTTAGGACAATTTCTATTTCTACACGCTGGTATCATTAGTATCAACCTGCTAGGTAGTAACTGATAAGTTCTTGGTGTGTTGACAATGTTGCAGAGCATTGATAGCTGAGGCTGAGAAGGCAGCAGAGGCCTTGGAAATGGCTGCCCACAATAGCCCTGTTGCTCAAGCATCGCTAATTGAAACTAGGAAGCTCATCTCAGAAGCTATCCGCTCCATTGAATCTATAGAGAAAGAGGTGTCTGTTACAGATGGAAATCTTTCACCACCTTCAACTGAGCTGGGGAGCCACACTGCAGACTACGGAGATTCGGAATTTGGAGCTCTGGCTGATCCTGGTGAAAGAAGAATAAATGGTTGGCATGCTGTGACGCCTATGGACAGGGGTATCTATAATTTAGATGATGGACGACATGCCTTGCAAGGTTTACCCAATGGTAAAAGCACAGCTCTCTTGTCAAGCTCCAGTGACTATGACTTACTGGGGGACAGGCAGGAAGTCTATCAAATGATTTCCAGTAATTTATCTCTGGAAAAGGAGGTCAATATAACACAGTCCACCACCTCGACTCAGAGATTTGATGAGGATGAAGCTAATGAAAGCCCAGGAGATGAACAGAAACAGCTTCTAAACAGGGATGAAGCTAATGCAAGCCCAGGAGATGAACAGAAACCGCTACCAAATGGATTGATTTCTGGCGCAAAGATTGAGGCGGCGACCACCACCACCACCAAGAAATGGGTCCGTGGGAGGTTGGTTGAAGTAAGTGAAGGATGTTAGATTAGCTGAAAGATTATTTGAAGTATCTGATTTACACACTTGGAATGCATCTCATGGATGCACTATAGAGTACACTTGTGCCTACAACAATTTTTTTGACAAAGAGAGTTTTCTCTGCAAATCAAATGATAGTCTGAGCTTTGATAGTTGCAAATAGGCATTTCAGTCTCTAGTTTCATGCTAGATACATATTCTGTTGTAATATCTGTTTCATGACCATTTATGTAAAGTTTCAGGATAGACCTGGCCGCATTGTAATCTGTTGGGCCTCACTTAGTTCATTCCAATTATTGTGACATTTGATTTGTTTCTATCAATCTTTATCATTGTGCCAGGATGATGTTAAAGCAAATGTCATCATTGCTTATAGATTACATGACCAACAAGTAGATAGAGATTATTACATATGAGTACAGTATAACAGCTGCTAGCATCTGGATTTGGGGTTACTTTAGCTGGAGAAGCGTATAACATTCCAGTTCTTCAGTTGGGAGTCGATTTCTCGCCTCTTCTTTTCCTTCACTTCCCTAGCTTGATTGATCTCCACTTCAACTTGTTCCTTTTGCAAAATTAGTACATGATACAGCAAAAGATATGAGAAAAGAAAGGGAATGAGGGATTTATCAATCACTAACGTCGACAACGTCAGGGATGGGAAGCTTGGTGCCGTGGACGGCGGAACGATTAGCTGCTTTGCCGACCGACCGCAGTGCAGTGTGACGGAAAACGACCTTAGCGGTCTGGCAGGTGTGTGCTACTTTCAACACTCCGCTCATTTTCTAAATTAGCTCAATTCAAAGCCGATCACAAATCAATTCTTTTTGCTAAAATATTTGCATCATCTTCTGCCGCTATATGAGATTATGGATATGGCAAAGCCACGTGTCTCGCTGTATCTGTGCCCCTTCTTCTCCAGATGTCTCTAGTGCATTCTTACACGGTGGACACTTGAAACTACTTTGTTGTCTTCCATTTATAATTTATTTTTTTTGTCAATCTGACCTTTATTTATTCCGGGAAAACGATCACAGGACTATTTTTTTTAGGACTTAATTCAAATTTAAAGAATTAAAAGGGTCTGAAATTTTAGACATACAAGTGTCAAAATCAAACTTCAAATATATATAGTCATCAAACATTTAAATTTGAAATCAGTTGAAATTATCAAAGCCTAACTTGAGAATTGACAAGACTTTAATATAAAAAGAAATCGAAGTGCGAGTAACAAAGTTCAATTCTTAAGGACCATGTTATCTTTGGGATTGCTTGAAATAGCCCAGGCCCAACACTGGAACTGTTTCCAGATGGGGAAAATGATACGAAGGCCTGGGCCAGTATGCAGCCCATGATTTTGACCGATGGTGGGTCATTTTCTCCCACCGACGATTTAGGTAGTCATTCCTTCGGCCACACCCTTTCCCTCCTAGGAATAATTTTACAAATCACAGGTAGCAGCAGTTGTTAACTTGACTGGACCACTCACCTAACACATCTTATCAGTGTTACTACCTCCATCTTCTTCTTTCTTCTCTCTGTTAGTTGTTAATTAAATAGTCGTCCTGTTTACTCTTTGACAGTTTAGAGTATAACAGTTACCACTACCAAATGCACATTCGAATTCCGTAAGAACATGATGAGGGACAGAGAATCATCTGATGAAGAAGATGATCGACAGAACCTGATCCATCAGAATGAACGAGTAAATGATCTTTCTAAATCTCCACGCCGTTCCACATTCCAAATCGAAGACGTTAAGGACCGATTTGCCCTTTGTCGACGCTTCAATTTCACCTCCGGTAAGAGGTATTTACTGGCAATTATTCTCCCAGTTTTGGTACTTATTCTTTATTTCGCTACCGATATCAAGAGCCTATTTCAGACCACTGTTACCACCATAAAGTATGATGGTTCCGTCAATTCCATGCGCGAGTCCGAATTGCGGGCTCTTTATTTGCTTAGACAGCAGCAATTGGGGCTTTTCAAGCTGTGGAATCACACACTAGTTAATGATACTTCTACTACACATACTGGTAGTAGCTTGGAGTCCACTCCTGGGTTTACTTCGGTTTCGAGGTCCTCAATTGTGGAAGATCTCAAAGCCGATTTGCTCAGACAGATTTCACTAAATAAAAAAATTCAACAAGTTCTTTTATCCTCTCATCAATTACGTAATTCTTTAATTACATCAGATAATTCCACAGACCCTAGTCTCGGTGGTTTAGGTAGGTGTCGGAAGGTGGATCACAACGTGTCCCAGAGGAGAACTGTGGAGTGGAAACCAAGATCCAATAAGTACTTGTTTGCAATTTGTGTCTCCGGCCAGATGTCAAACCATTTGATCTGTTTGGAAAAACATATGTTCTTCGCAGCTCTGCTCAACCGCATTTTGGTTATTCCGAACTCAAAAGTTGATTTTGAGTTTCGTAGAGTCTTAGATGTTGATCATATAAATAAGTGCTTGGGGAGAGAAGTAATTGTGACCTATGATGAATTTGCAGAAAGGCGAAAGAGCCATTTGCACATAGATAAATTCCTTTGTTATTTTTCTCAGCCACAACCTTGTTTTTTGGATGAAGAACGTGTTAAGAAGTTGAAGTCATTAGGGATATCTATGAATAAGCTCGAAGCTGCTTGGAATGAAGATGTTAAGAATCCAAAGAAAAGGACTGTCCAAGACATAATGGCTAAGTTTTCTACGGATGATGATGTTCTTGCAATAGGTGATGTGTTCTTTGCTGATGTGGAGAAGGACTGGGTAATGCAGCCTGGAGGCCCAATTTCCCACAAATGCAAGACACTCATTGAGCCAAGTCGTCTTATTATGCTTACTGCTCAACGTTTCGTCCAAACGTTCTTGGGAGACAACTTTGTCGCTCTTCATTTCCGCAGACACGGTTTTCTGAAATTCTGGTATGTTTTCGTTTGATGCTGGATCTAGTGTTTAATAGCTATTTGATTTTGCATCTATCACTAGTAGGGGGAACAAAATGACCAGTGCTAGTGGCTGATCAATATATTGCTTAGTAACTTTCATTTCCAAGCCCAATAATGCCTCCCATTATGTGTTACTGCCATAATGACAAAAGCTTCTTATCTTAGTTCTTCCTAATCTTTTTATCATACTTTACCACCTTTAATTCGTTTATTGGTCTTCTCAGCAATGCCAAAAAGCCAAGTTGCTTCTACCCTGTTCCTCAAGCTGCAGACTGTATCAATCGTGTGCTTGAGAGGGCCAATTCTCCAGTAATGTATCTTTCCACAGATGCTGCAGAAAGTGAAACTGGTCTACTTCAGTCACTTGTTGTATTCAATGGGAAGACAGTACCCCTTGTTCAAAGGCCTGCTCGAAATTCAGCTGAAAAATGGGATGCTTTATTGTACAGACATGGCCTTGAGGGTGACCCTCAGGTGAGTTTTAAATATGCATTTTGTCCATATTCATAAGCAGAATATTAAGAGCAGCTACTTTATGTGGCACTGGACAATACAGTTGGTAACTTTGATACTGGAACTTTTATGTTCTATAGTTTAGGATCCAGCCTCTGCTTTCTGATCTTAATCTGTCAAATGAGCACATTTTGAATTCGTCGAGTTTGACCTGTAGTGAAATTCGACTTAAATTTTAATTCTATTTATGGGAAGGTAGAATTGATCTGATCCAATTTTATCTTGGATAATATAGATCATCACCCCATTATACTTGCATTGTATTCAAGTTTAAACATGCGTTTAGAGGTGTTCATAATTATTGTGGGTTGGTAACGTGGTGCGGGTGCTTGAGAATGTACGGGAGGGAGGACATGCAAAGTGGAGAAGGTGTGAGCCATTTTTCGAGTAGATAATGTAGGTTCTAGAAGTCTTTTGATTGTAAATATAAATTTGTTTTGTGGGTTCTTGAATGTAGTTTGATGTCCTTTAGTTCTTCATGGGCTTAAGTCAACAACAACAACATACCTAGTGAAATCCCACAAGTGAAGTCTAGGGAGGGTAGAATGTACGCAGACCTTACCACTACCTTTGTGCGGTAGAGAGGTTGTTTCTGGAAAAAAGTCAAACTGTATTTAGTATTTACTTATTAAACAAAAGGTTAATCCGTACCTATTAGCTGGCATGAAATTTGTAAATATTTCTCTTTGGCAAAAGAGAGTTTTTTCGTGTCTTTTTAAAGATGCGTAGAATTTTGGGATGTCAAAATAGGATACTAGGATGCTTAAAGTCAGTTTCATGAAGTACTAGATGTACAAGAAAGTTGTATTGAACTGGCTGTGCATTTTTGCTCTTGCCTGAATTTTATTTTTACAGGACCTAATGTGTATAGAAAGCCTTAGAGTCTGTTTGGATTGACTTAAAAATTGGTCAAACCTACTTTTAAGTCATTTTTAGCTTTTGGAAATGTTTGGCAAAGTTAAAAATAACTTTAAAAAAGTTAAAAACCAAAAGTAGGAGTCTCCCTACTTTTTAATTTTTGACTTAAAAGCTACTTTTTTTTCTGCCTATCCAAATTGGCTCTTAATGGTACCTCCATTTCCGGGTAATAGGTACAAAATTAATCTGTTCAAGTCTGTGAATCCTACTGGAATTCTCATATTTTAGCCACAATGAATTTGTACGCATCCAAACATCACATGTTTCTTCTCTTAGATTGTACAGTTTCTACCATCAGCTGTATGTAGGATCTTAGAGAACTTATTGGTAGAAGAACAAGGTTCATGTAACTTATACATAGTATGGTTTTTTGATAGCTCATGTTATTATTCCTTATAGGGGACAGGCAGCATAGAAGCAGAACCCTGTAAATGAAGTCTGCTTTTCTTTAATCTTTTCTTGCATTCTCTTGTTAAATTTTGTTTGTTGGTCTTGCATGCTCTTATTTGTCTGCTCATTTCCTTCATGAAGGTGGAAGCTATGCTGGACAAGACAATTTGTGCTATATCTAGTGTGTTTATTGGATCATCAGGGTCTACTTTTACTGATGATATTTTGCGGCTACGAAAAGACTGGGGATCTGCTTCGCTTTGTGATGAGTATCTATGCCAGGGTGAACTGCCAAACTTCGTCGCTGATGACGAGTGAAGCAGATAATGGTTGAACATACTTCGTCTTGTACTCATCAAGCTCATTCTGCTACTGGACAAATTACTATGCCTGAAGCAATTGCTCTACTTGCAAAACAAATGAAAAATTGTGTTGGAGTGAAGAGTGATATCTGTTGTTATATTGTCTGTTCCATACTTGTAATCTCGATTCTTTAGCATAGATGGCCTATTTGGCCAATTCTTTTGGTCTGTATTCTAGTGTATAATATTGGTTAGCAGAGTGACAATGTTTTGTTCTGTGTAGCTGTTTTATCTCTTGCCACCAGTTTGAGAGTTTGTAGGTTTGCATATTGACACATACACATCTCAATAGTTGAATATTTTCAGGATGAGAAAAGACAACTTCACTTTCTTGTGGTAGAAAATGGAGTTGTTTCCTTTCTCTTTAATTCTTTGTTTTTTTGTGTTTTATGTATACCGAGGGAAAATCACAAAGCGGAGGCAAATATAAGTGGATCAAAATCAACTTGCTGCAGAGATGGAAAAAAGAAATCGACATGTTTCATATTGCGCTCACACTTTGTTTTCTTTACTCTTCTATTTTCCTGTCCGCTGGTTGAGAAAAGATGAAAATGTATACAAAAGTTTTTGTTCGATTTTTCAATTTATGTTCATTGACATTTCTCATTTGTTTCACAGCTGAAATGACTGCTTTGCTCGATCAATTCATTTTACTAACCAGCAAGAATGTTTTGCTATTATGACATAATTTTTCAGCTCTAGTAACAAACTACTAATTCAAAAGATATACACCTATCACATATTTAAATACTCAAAACCATACTATTTAATGCTCTTATACGTTTAGATACGTTTAATTACCGGAGTGGGCTTAAAATTTGTGTGCCCATTAGGATTTAACGCGAGAAATCGGGCCTAATAGGCCGTATTGGGTCGACCCACCCCACGGATCACGTGGATAGAAAACCCTATATATAAAGAGTCGTCTGCTATTTGTTCCCATTCTCTTCTTGTTTCTCAAGAAAACTAAAGAGACTTTTGCTTCTTCCAATCTGAAGGAAATGGCACCCGCAGCAGATGTGGAGGATGAGATTAAGGACGAGAAGAACCCTCGGCCTCTTGATGAAGATGATATTGCTCTACTCAAGACTTATGTACTCTTCTTCCTCTATATTAAGCCTAATGTTACATATCTTCATATTCAAATCTTTCGTATCGTATCGTGTGCGCTCTTTCTAATTATAGTTAATCTTTGGTTACCCACTGTTGCGAACGATGATGCAAAAATGCAGAATTGCGAAGAACTCACAGGTAGTACTGAAACAATGAGAATTTGGAAATCACTAAGCTATGTAATAAGAAATGAGCTCAGAAAACTAAATTGGCAGCCAAAGAATGAGTTTTATTAATGTTAGATGGTATTTGTAATGGTCATACTGCTAACTAGTATGAAACGACCCCTATGGCCTAATTATCTTGAAACTACTTGTACTGTAGCTAACAAATTTACATGTGCTACATTTGAGCTGCAGTTGAGATATGTATGGTTTTCTTTTCCTTTATTTTAATTAATGTTGGGGGAAGGTGCAATATGTAATGTTAGAAACCTCCTTCATCTTATTTTTGTGTATCAATACCCCTTGAAATGAACCTTGTCATCAAGGGATCAGGTCTGGAAATTGGTCAAGTACTGATGATGGAATTTTTGAGTTCCAAAGTTAGGCGGAAGGCTGGACCATATAGTAAGAAATGAGCAACATCCAGGGTCCAATATTTTTCTCATCAGCTTGAAAGCAACCATACAACAATACAAACTTCCATTTACTTCCAGACGTGCTGGCCCTCCTTGATATAGGCTTTAGCAGATAATCATGAGATTTTACTTGAAATATAAGTAAGTGAAGTGACACAGTTTTCCAGCTCCATCAAGAGAAGGAGCAAAGAGTGAATTATTACCAGCATAAGTAGATGAAGAACCTGCTTTTGATCTGCCCTGTCAAATGCTTTCTCATTCTTATGTTTTGAAAGATGGCTACCCTGCTACTACATCAGACTGTACAATCCCCTTCTGCTTTTAGCAATTAACACCCTTTAAGTCTGAACTGACCTTTTCTGTTACCCATAACTTCTTTTCTTTCCATGGTTTCATTCTCTCAAACAATTTGTTTAATCCTCTATGAAATCAATGTTTAGTGGACAATCATCAGCATCATGATACCTTGCTCCTCTTGAAATATTACAGAGGTGGAGAACTTAATAGCCACTTCGATAGAACGGAAATTGGACTTACTCTTACAAGTTCTTAAGCCATACCCATCTTACCTGAAGTAAACCTTCTTACAGTTTGGAGATTTATTTACAAAAATATGGTGTGATCAGGTGATAGGGGTGTATAGTTCTTGGCGATAAAATATCATTCATTTGGATAGACATTGCATGAGTTCTATTCATGTAAAGAGTGTTTGATCACATTTCTATATGTACCTCTGGTGTGCAAGTACGACCACAGACACATCCCACATTATATGTATAAGAGTATGCTATTTTTTTCCTTGTGAAATTTATAGTTTGGTTCCTTTTCTCTAGAAATCCCTTCTTTCATTTTGAAAGTATATGCGACTTAGTATCTGATCATTTTTTTAATTAAATTATTGAAATGCTCTTTGCAGGGTTTGGGGCCTTATTCCACAAGCATAAAGAAAGCTGAGAAGGAAATCAAGGAAATGGCAAAAAAGATAAATGATTTGTGTGGTAAGTATTGTATGTCTTTGCTTTTTGTCTTTGATGTTGAACTAGTTGTATCTCTAAATGCAAACTACTGTTCTTTGCTGCACATTGTGGTCTTTGTTTTTTCTGGGGAGATAGAAAGGAGGAGCAGAAAGCTTTTCTTGTCCCTTGATCCTGGGAATTGATTTGCTTCTGTTAAAATGTGTAGATGTGTTTTCCTACTTTTTCCTTCACACATTTCCCTATATATGCATGGTGAATTTCAACTTACTGTCTTACTGATCATGCAGGTATTAAGGAATCTGACACTGGGTTGGCTGTACCAAGCCAGTGGGATCTAGTTTCAGATAAACAGATGATGCAGGAGGAGCAACCTCTTCAGGTGTGGCTTTTTTTGGAAATGAAAGTTGACTAAGTCTTTGCTTGTCAGATACTTTGAAGCTGTAACTAAATCTTTGGAGCAGGTGGCTAGGTGTACAAAGATAATTAGCCCCAATACTGAAGATGCAAAATATATTATAAATGTCAAGCAAATTGCTAAGGTATGTTATCCTTTCTTTTGCATATCGTATTGGCAGTATTAATTTCATTTCTGACAGTAATTCAAGTTGTGTGAGTGTTTTTGTCTTGTAAGTCTCTGCAAACTGATCCAGAATTAGGTCTGTGCTTAAGCAGTAATAAGTAGCATATTGTGGTTTGCAGCAACACATAAATAAGAAATTTGACACGTCTTAATTTGGAGATCTATCAGTCATTTTCCTTTTCTTCTGAGAACTTGCACTGATTAACTAACAGGATATCTTCCCATGTTTTTGTCTTTAGCCTGAGGGTTTGTACTCTTTAGATTGCTTCAGTTTTTTTGGGTAAATGATGTATTTCCATGCGACAATTGTTGCAATATCGTTGGTTGGATTTATTTTGCAAGTTGCAATGGATTATGATCACCTTGTTTGACTATATGCTTCTTTCGTACCTGCAGTTTGTTGTTGGATTAGGTGATAAAGTTTCACCAACTGATATAGAAGAAGGCATGAGAGTCGGGTAAATTCTTCTTCTTATTGTTCTGTCTCAGGATCTTGTAGCATGGTTTGATGTTTTGCTGTGGTCTGTCCCCCAAAAAAGTGTTGATTTGCTTTAGCTAGTTGTTAATAATTTTTTGCTGGAGATGGTAAAAGAAAGCAACACTTATCTCTGTTGGCTTAGCAAGCATTTTATCTTTTTAATTGGTGGATCCACAATTCCACATTCTCTATCAGAAGCAAACTGTTGCTTATTGCTGATTATGAAGCTTGATTGGTGCATATCTTGCAAAATTATTAGTTTGTGGAATGGATCCAAATAACTTACCTTCTTTTCCTGCTAAAGATGGCCAGTATAGATATTATTTAGCTTTTAGGTGGAACATCTGTAAGATTATTAAATTGACTCTGAGTCTTCTGTTCTTTTAAAAGTTTGTTGACTCTTAGCTTGACTATTTTTGTTAATGTTGCAGCGTTGATAGGAATAAATATCAAATTCAGATTCCGTTGCCCCCCAAAATTGATCCAAGTGTCACAATGATGACTGTCGAGGAAAAACCTGATGTTACATATAATGATGTTGGAGGATGTAAGGAACAAATTGAGAAGATGCGAGAGGTGATGATGAGTGTTCATTCTTCTGTTGTGTTTCATATTTTCCCTTTTCCCCTTTGGTTGACGTTTGACAAATTGGTTTGTGCTCCTTCTCTTGCTCAATTAACAACAGGTTGTTGAACTTCCCATGCTTCATCCTGAAAAATTTGTCAAACTTGGAATTGACCCCCCTAAGGGTGTTCTCTGCTATGGTCCTCCTGGTACTGGGAAAACATTGCTTGCCAGAGCTGTTGCAAATCGTACGGATGCATGCTTCATTCGTGTTATTGGTAGTGAGCTTGTTCAGAAATATGTTGGTGAGGGGGCTAGAATGGTTCGTGAACTGTTCCAGGTTAGAAGCACTCTTAATTATTTTTATTTTCTTTGGATTACCTAGGTATCCCCCAACTCCAATTGGTCTACTAGTGGAAAACTCAGGAAAGTATTGACCTGCACCTCTACCATGTTCCCACTTAAATACCAGACCTCGTGTCTGTTACAGACCAAAGCCCACTGTGAGATAATACACTCTTATTGTTGAACTCGTTTATGCAAGGTTCAACTTTAGCATTGATTCTTGACTGGAGCTTTGATATGACAGATGGCACGCTCCAAGAAGGCCTGCATTGTGTTTTTCGACGAAATAGATGCCATTGGAGGTGCACGATTCGATGATGGAGTCGGGGGAGACAATGAGGTTCAAAGAACCATGCTTGAAATTGTGAACCAGCTTGATGGTTTTGATGCTCGAGGGAATATTAAAGTTCTCATGGCAACCAATAGGTTAGCTTGCCTATATGTTGCAAAAATAATTTGTGTATATGTTGCAATTGTGTTTTCCTCCATCAGCGTACACATTTACTTATGTTGTTTCACGTTTTGGTAATTAAAATTTGGAGCTATTGGTCAATAAGTGTTGGACAGAGACGTGAATGGCTCTCCTGAGCATGTTTCAAGTTGACTTCATATATATTTGCTACTGAAAAAAGCCACCTTGGGCTGAACCACATGAAGTCCCTTGTGGGCCTGATTTTTTCTTATTTGATACTCTTGAAGGTTCTTCCCCTTTTAGTGCTCTCTTGGTTGTCTGAACTTTTCATCTTTTAATATAATAGTCTATGGTCAGGAATGACACGGTGTCTTCAAACAAATACTCATGCTTGGTAGCGTAAAATGCTGCTCACAGCTTGTTATCATCTTGCTCAACTTGTAACTCCATCCTATTATTTACAGACCTGATACGCTTGATCCAGCTTTATTACGTCCTGGACGATTGGATCGGAAAGTTGAATTTGGGCTGCCTGATTTGGAGAGTAGAACACAGATATTTAAGATTCACACACGGACAATGAACTGCGAGCGGGATATTCGGTTTGAACTCTTGGCCCGACTCTGTCCTAACTCTACAGGTAATCTCCAATAAACATGAGTAGCATGTCAGAGATTATAAAATAAACAATAATACATCTGACATATGGGCTTTAACTGTGTCTGGTTGATTGTAACACCTACCTTCGTCTTCTGATAGCGTAAAGACTATTCTATTAAATCGGATATTTGTACTGTCGTACTAATGAAGACTAGGAAATCATTTAAGTGCCACCTTTCCATTTTAGGATTTGTCAGAAAATTACAGGAAATCATTAGAAGTTTTAAGAAATCATTTCTTGTAGTAGTTCTATGTAAACAAGGTCCTATAACTTTTGCTGATCGTATGTCATCCGTCTCAGGCTGCCATCTTTCTTGATACCTTTTGAATCTGATTCTCTGATTGTTCTAGGGCAACTAATTATTGCTTTTGATGTCATGTTTGTTTGTACTTCTGTTGGAGGTTTGAATAGCTTTAATGCTATGGGAGAGCTTAGATTAATTGCCATTGTAGGCGCACACTGCTAGGGACATACCTAATAAGATCTCTGTGAGCTATTGATGCACTTAAACTGAAGTTGAGGAGGCAGCATCAAAGGAGAAATGTATGGTAGATAATATATAAGCAGAGATGAAGAGGGACCGTAACATTTTATTGGTTCTTTTTGTTCCAGGAGCTGACATTAGAAGTGTGTGCACGGAAGCTGGAATGTATGCTATTCGAGCGAGGAGGAAAACTGTCACGGAGAAAGACTTTTTAGATGCTGTCAATAAAGTCATCAAGGGGTATCAGAAGTTCAGTGCAACACCGAAATACATGGTCTACAATTGATTGGGCCTCTCTTTGGCTCTTGACAGGAACAAGGAGCTTTCATTTGATCATGAAAAATATAAACCTTTGGCTTGGTTACTGCCTGGAAGATGCAGGATCCGATGTGACTTGTGCATTATAAAACCTTTGATGATTGTTGTGGGTACCAAAACAGAACTCTATTTCTCTGATAATTTTCTCTGTTTCAGCTTCTTTAGTTGTACTTTCCATTCATAGCTTTGCAATGTGCTATATTTTGTTTTGATTGCCCACTGCTACACATCTTCAAAAAGATACATTTGTTTTTTGTTCTGCACATGCTTCCTGGTGTCATGTGTGCAATCATTTTCTATTTTTGTTTGCAATCAAACACTTTCCTTTTTTAGTATAATAGATAGATATCCAGCAAATGTATGAAGGTGACTCAAATTCTGAATGATTCTTATACAGTGGTAGTCACATACATATTTAGGTGGTTGATTGTAAAATGCAAGGAGATTTTGTTCGTATCTTGGTAAATCCAAATAAACAAAAACTAAATACACAAATCAGACATATCTGTCTACACGTCCTTATTTTATTGACAACATGTTTCAGACATTTTTCTCCTTTCTTGTCCGTCCTAAAAAGATGCCACATTTTTCTTATTTGACAGTACTATTTAATGGCAGTGTTTTTGGGATAGTGCCATGCCCTGTGTATCGCCTTCTCGCTTCATGCCCAGCCTTTAAAAACATTGCTGTTTCCCCTGGTCATGATGAACCAATATATCATCTCCAGACCCCACAACCAACAGCAAGTGAAGGACATCATTGAGTGGATTCAAGTGTCCTTCCTTTTGCTATTCTTGACATCTCATTATATTATAAGTTTGGCGAAAACAACATTTAATGGAAATCCCTAAGTGGAGCCAGGGTAGGCGTTGGTAAGGAAGATACGGACAAGATTACTGTTCGATTATGACTGAATGCCGTCGGTTGCGACAAGTGTCAACTAAGATAAAGAAAATTTGAGTGTTGGAGTAGAGCACTAGAACATGTTTGTTCAGATGATAGTTTGTAATGTGACATCATATGAAAATATGAAATAATATTATTTCTTTACTCCCGCTGTAAGAACAAATTAGAAGGAAAAAATTCAGATAAAAAAGGGAAAGAACTGAAAATAAATTATGCACTATGAACAGATTTAGCATCTCGTTTTGGTACAATGCACTCCAAGTCTGCAAAACAACAGGCTCCACGTGTTAGAATAGGCAACATGTTGAGTACTCAACGTCACAAGGAAACTATGGTTCATAGTCCGGGCCATCTGTTTCACCCCTTGAAGTACCCTGATCAGCACCAAATGTTCTCTTGCTCATGTTTGCTCGTTGCACTAGCCGAACTAATGCTTCAACCACTTCCGACATAGGTGGCCTGAACTCGGGCTCAGGCTGCCACAAAGGGAAAAAAAATGAGAGGTCCATTGAGATAGTGTTGAGTGATTTAAGGAACTAGATTAATGAAAACTAAGTAGCAGATTTCTGAAAGCTAATCACACACTTCCAGTTCAAAATATTACCTGGACACACAGAGCTATTACATCAGCAAAGCGTGATAGAGATTTAACAGGATAGAGCCCCTCGAGTGCTGGATCAACCATCTTAGCTAGGGCATCAATATCATGCAGCTGAGGTGTTGCCCATCTAACTAGAGATTGTTCAGATCTTGTTCTTGCGCTGCATTAAGAGAACAATCAGAATTTTTTCTGAAACTTCAAATTTGTACTGTTTCTTTAAGAAACTTACATTATATCATGGGATGCTAAATAACATTACCTATCAAAAGGTTTTCGTCCGGTAAGAAGTTCCAACATAACCACTCCAAAGCTGTACACATCACTTTTTATGGTACACAGTCCAGACATAGCAACTTCGGGGGCACCATATCCCGATCCTGTATTATGGTTCAATGCCTACGAGAAGAGATTGATAGTCATATGAATATCTCAGGAAACTGGCTTTATGATGAAAATCTATACTAGCTGAAAAAGAGGACATAAGATACCTTGCGAAAAACTAGTAGATACTTCTCAGCTTTTGAGTCAATCTAATTTTTAACATCGCAACAAAATTCCTTTTTTGATATTTGATAGTTCAGGGTAAAGAGTATACGCCTTCTATAGATATGATACTGTGGATGACTTATATCGAAGATCTGAATCAAATTTCTGGTTTCTTTTCTCCAAGGACAGATGAATAGGCAAAGAGGATGCAAGTACAGGCATATAGGCATGTGCATGAGCACCCTTATGCATATGCATTAGTCAATCAGAACCCACATTCATACATTAGAAGATATAGCAACATCCAACAAAAGAGACTTGGCAAAGGAATCCTAAAGCTAGGAGCTATAGCTTACCTGATCTGCATCAGCAATAAGACTTGCCAATCCACAGTCTGATAGATGAGGATTGAGTTCTGCATCAAGTACAATATTTGCAGACTTGATATTCTTGTGAACCAAAGATGGTGAACAAACTTCGTGTAGATACCTGCAAAGGATGCTTATTTTAGCTACTACTCTAGAAACTTGAGAAGAAGAAGATGGAAAGATCAGTATTTTAAACATGGTGGGTAAACAATGGCTGGCAACACATATTTCTTTTCTTTTAATGTTCAGATAACGAATCATCTTCTTGCATGTTACTGATCATCAATGTTCCAGAAATCTAAACTTTTTGGTGGCCTTCATAATAAATGATTAAGTCTGATTTAAACCCAGGAACACAGCTTTAATTACCGAGTGCTTAGGTATCGGAGTTCACAATATATAACTCTCCACCTCCTCTTCAGGAAGAAATTAACTATTCCATAAGCTTCATTACCTGGTCTTTTCTATAT
>JAJONR010011335.1:0-27717 GCA_029582245.1 Solanum etuberosum | reverse complement strand
CCCCCCCCCCCCCCCCCCCCCCCCCCCCCCCCCCCCCCCCCCCCCCCCCCCCCCCCCCCCCCCCCCCCCCCCCCCCCCCCCCCCCCCCCCCCCCCCCCCCCCCCCCCCCCCCCCAGCTCATATGCATGTTCTTTACTTTTATGCAATGGATGGAATAGCCCAAAGTCTGATGATAAAGGTTTTGGGGCCATTCCATCCATTGAATTAAGATTTTGGGTTGTATCATCAGATTCTATCACATGTGAAATATCTTATTTATGAATTTTCCATTCAGGAAATGGTGAAAAATAATAAGCTGGCTTTTACCTTTGATGCTACTAAAAAAGCTCAATTTGGAGTCCTTCCACGATATGCAAACAATGAGGCCCTAATCAGGTGGTTCGAGCTTCCTAATTGCTTCATTTTTCACAATGGTAAGCAACTTTGTGGTCTGTCTTCCTTGAAAAGTTTAAAGATAGCTCTACCCTGAACAGAAAAGCTGGTAACTAGCCAATACGTCTCACATGCATGTAGCGCTTAATAGCGATGTTGCAGACTCTTCAAAATCTCTGCGGCACCCATGTAGACACGACATGGATGTGGGTGTGGGATGCATAGCGGATGTGGTGAACTTACCGTGGGTACTTTGACTACATTCTGTGACTGAGAAGTATAGAGCAATTGGGTATTTAGTTTGATTTTTGGGTTTATGTCATATATATACGTAAGATCCACGTAAGATATCTTATGAATAAAGTGTTGGTGTCTATAAAGAATAAATTTTATTAGTTTTAGTTCAATAAATACTAATAATTTTTTTTACTTTATATGTCATAATATACATCTATTGTCTGTATCCCAACACTTGTATCCTACTCGGGTCCATACCCCCAAATTCTAAAATTTATGTGACGAAGAATCCGCACCCAGATTGGATACCCGGACCCGAGTCTGAGCAACATAGCTTAATAGGCATCAATTTTGATTGATAAAGGAAATAATCTGTGAATAAGAAAGTTCATAGTAAAAGAATACTCCTTTTGGAACTAGATCACATTTAAATTAAGCTGAGTCACCAGATTCGCATTTATGTGTATACATATAACATTACATTTTTAAAAATATTTGGGCGGTTGAAACTTGATAGTTTGCATAGATAGAATGACCACGTGCTGACAATACATGCAAAGCAGAAATTTGAAGCAATGCACAACTTACTGTATTGGAAAGAACACCAATAGTTGAAACCCGTCTTTCTTTCCTTTTTATCTTTTTTTTTGTTGGAAGCATTGTTTCCTATTCTTTTTGTTTCTTTTTTAAAGGTTGTATGTGCTAAAAGGGGAGGAGGATAGTTACATTAGGCCTCCATGCTTTTTCATTTTTCTTTAGCGCAAAGCATATCTAGTTGGCTTTTAAGTAAGCTGACAAATCCCAAGGCTCAGTCCTGTACTCTTTGTCTTCTTCTTCAGCTTCTTTAAGGTTGTGAATATGTTGTAAAGGGAGGAGGATGAGAAAAGTAACATTGACTCCATGCTTTTTGCGTTTTTCACTTATGGTAAATCTTATGTAGTTGGCTGTTTAGTCAGTCATCAAATTTCAAGGTTCAACCCTAGATAGACGGTGGAAACGACCAAGTCGGAAAACAGTAAGGTTAGAGGGAATTATCGGTGGAAAGATGAAATGCATGAAGATTGGAAAGATACTGATGGCAACAGTACTTTGCTGGGGACACTGAGATGAAAGTTAGGGGAGCGAATTGCATTAGATACCCCAATGTCCTAGCCGTAACCCATGGATACTGGACTTGATCATCTTAAAAGTTCATAAATTTCTGTTTGTCACAATCGGTAATACTTCAGTTCATCACAATGTGAAATACTTCAGTATGTCTTGTGAAGTAGAAAAAGAAGAGAGATATCTCTTGAAATTGGTTTTAACAACATGAGAGTTCCTTATGTAGGTGTTTTGAGTTTACGTGAAATAAGAAACATTTTCTAATTTTGGAAGTCTTAGCTATGAGATAATAATTAAGTATATCTTCTGCAATAGTTTTAGTCATTCTCTTTTCTAATTTAATCATTAAGAATATCCTATACAATGTTTTTAATGATTCTGAGTTTCTTTATTTTGAAAACATAGCTACTAAGGAAGATCATCGAAGCAACATGCAGTTGTTGGATAGCATTGTTGAAAATGAAATAGTGAACAATCACCGAAAAGACAAACACTGCTGGAATTCTTTTCTTCAGAAATTCGTTAATCATTGCAAAGTAAGAGAAAGTGTTTGCTTATACCACCCATGAAAATAAATCTGTTATCAGTCAGCCATAGGAGGTACAGTGATGGAAATCTTCAGGATACTATAGCATCTTTTGAATTGGTGAATGTAGAGTAGATGAACAAGTTACAAGAACAATCACAGGAAATATGATGTGGTCGATGCGCTTACAAGTACAATGAAGAAAAAAGTAAAGAAGACTTTCTGGACAACTATTGAAGTTGTTCAGAGAAGGATTCAAACATCCGAACTATGATACTATGAAAAAAAGAAGAGATGAAGACTTCTCTCAAATTATTGACAGAAAAATTCAGTGTCTAGATAAGGAACTCGATGCCACACTCTGATTAGTAAAGGGATAATGAAAAAGAAGAAGAAATGTATTCACAAAAGTTATCTAGAAGAAGAAACTGAGGATTAACTGATTGGTAGTAGGTTTGAATCCTACTTGGGGAGATCTTATTGATTCTGAATTCTTTAATAATTTTTCTTGAAAAGTTGGCAGAATAATTATCAAAATATTGATGGGAAGAGACAGTAAAGCCAAAAAAAGTTAGTGATGATATATGGTTATGATATGCCGGAACAGACAATAAAAAGAGGTGTGGTGCCACAAAAAGGGTTGTAATAAATAAGTGCTGCCGTTACGATGATCAGAAAGAGAAAAGATAAATAAAAAACTTTAGCTGGGTGTGGCGTAAGGACGGCCAATACTGAGCAAAAAGTATTTATGCTTCTACTAAGATTGTAGGGGATCGAGTGCCATTTCAAGAAGCAAGGAGAGGGAAAACTTTGTTAGAATTGGTTTTAAGAACATAGAGAATAATGAAATTTTCTGCAAGTAATAGGATTCTTAACTAAAACGTAAGCAATGAAAATATTCTACTATCAAGAAAGAAAAATCGCTGAAAATACTCTACACAGTATCCATAATTGTTCTCTTCACTAACTCAATCATGAAGAATATTCTCCCAATATCTCGTGACTTTCTATTGTCTTCTTATTTTTATATTACTTTATTCTTACTGGTGTTATCATTTTGATTATTTACCAGCCAATGCTTGGGAGGAGGGAGAAGAAGTTGTGTTGATTACCTGCCGCCTTATGAACCCAGACCTAGACATGGTCAATGGAGCTGTTAAAGAAAAGCTTGAGAATTTCTGCAATGAGCTGTTAGGAGACTCTGACAATGATTGTGTAAATTGACCTTCTTTATATCTGCCACAGTTCTTGATCAGGATTTTGTTTTTACAGATATGAAATGAGATTTAACATGAAGAGTGGTGCAGCTTCACAGAAGAAATTATCGGAGTCTGCTGTTGATTTTCCAAGGATCAACGAGAACTACACTGGCAGGTCAGCTCTCCTATCTTTAAAATTATCTGGCAATTTCCAATCTACATAGCATAAGCATTGTCCATTTAAAATGCTGGGTGATGAACACCTTCATTTATCGTCTGTCCATGTTGCTTCTAATTTTATTCATGAGTGCTAAGGTGTTGTGTATTAGATTTATGTTCCTCTTTGGTTTTCATTGCTTGATCTGGTTTACCGAGAATTTTATCAGTAGCCTCTGTCTTATGTTGGTTTAATAATAGTAACTCTGTTGAAATTTAGGAAGCAGCGTTATGTGTATGGAACCACTTTGAACAGCATTGCTAAGGTAACTGGAGTCATCAAATTTGATTTGCATGCTGAACCAGAGACTGGAAAATCACAGCTTGAAGTTGGAGGGAATGTTCAAGGTATCTTTGATCTAGGACCTGGCAGATTTGGTTCGGAGGCTGTATTTGTTCCCAGGCAGCCTGGTACAGAATGTGAAGAGGATGATGGCTACTTGATATTCTTCGTTCATGATGAGAACACTGGGTACCTTGTCTTCCACTCTCTTTCTTGCATTATCATGAGTAGTATCACAAAGACCATTCTGCATTGGTGGTCTTCCAAATGTTAAGGAAATAAGGAAAACTTCTTGTGTACTACTGTTTAAAGTGAAAGAGCGGCAGAGAGTCTGTTAAGACCGCTTGATGTGTCCAACAGTTGAACCCACATAATTTGAAGAGCATAATGTATTTTACCTCTATAGTGTGTGTGTGTGTGTGTGTAGAATGTTTGCAACCAAAATATACTGAAGCTACATGCTTTTAAGGTCATATGATGCTCAATTGTCTGTTTCTTGTCCACCTTGATATGAGCATAGCTAGAAAAATGCGTACAGGAGAAGTGTGTTTCACTATTTAGTTATAAAATTTTCTTTGGACTTTATTTGGATATTATTGGAAGTAGCATATGTCCCTATTTCCCTTGACCTTTCAATTATATTCTTATCTTAGTTCTTAGGTGCTTACAGAAATGCAAAGTTTATAACTGAAATATAAAACAGGATCACCTTGACTGAACCATTCCCTTTTGAAATTTATGCAGAAAGTCAGCTGTGAATGTAATTGATGCAAAAACAATGTCCGCGGAGCCTGTGGCAGTTGTTGAATTACCCAAAAGAGTTCCTTATGGGTTCCATGCTTTCTTTGTCACAGAGGTGAGATGCCAACCAAAAGCTATGGTTGTTTCAATTGAAGTTCCACATGCTTTATACTAGGTTTCTCTAGGAAATTGCTTTCATCCTCTGAATTCATTATGCTTTGAACAGGAACAAATTCAAGAACAAGCCAAACTGTGAGTGCGATAGCTACTGGCTATTTGGTTACGCTTGGCTTGAAACGTAATAAATGTCCGGATGTATAGCTTGTAATTTCAGCCTCTATTGATGGCATCTTATTTCAGTTATCAGAAACGAATTAAATCTGTAAACCATTGTCAGGGAAAAAGTATTGTGGCTCACCGGAGAGCAAAAACGCGATGTATATCAGCTCCATAGATATTTGTTTTTAACACAGATGTTCTTAAGTCACTTGATATGTAATACAATCCCAGAAAATTTTCAAATTTGCACAGCTAAGGGTGTGGCGTAGTGATCAATGAAGTGGTATATGTTGTTGGTGGGAGGTGGCAAGTATACTGGCCCGAACACCACGGTCATAAAATAAATTAAAACTCGCGATCAATGAAGTGGTAACTAAAAAAGTTCAGAGATGCTTCCTCCAATCCATTTCTGGTGTAGTAGTGATTTTGTAAAATGAATTGAAAGACTATGGTGGTGGTAACAACCAGGGGCTTCAATCTAGTTTTTCAGATTTTCTCAATGGCATTGAGATCACTGCATAAGGGAGCACAGTTTAACGAGGTATGTGCAGATTTACTAATCCTTTCATTTCAATTTATTTGTCTGATTCTGATTTGACACAAAATTTAAGACAAAATGTATTAACATGTCTTTCAATTTTGTGATCTTAAACTAAAGAGATGTAAATGTATCAAAATGTTCTTTGGTCTTGTGTTTTTTCAAAGATGTCATATTAAAATTAAAGTTAAAAAATTATCGGAAAAAAAAAAGAGACATTCTTCTTTTAAATGCACTTGTAAAAAAACAAATCTAGACTAAAAAGTGAAGTAAGAAAAACAAATTGAAACACACTGATTAATACAAATAATTTTCTTTGTTAGGATGGCTAAGAATGTTTTAAGAAAATCTACCCTTTACTGAGTGATAACTGTAAGTAGAATGAAAAATCTACATATCCATATCTATAGAAACTTGCAGAAAAATCTGTAGTAAAAGGTTAAGAACTCATTAAAAAAGATAAAAACTTTTTGAAACGATAACCATTAGTTAAGTGAACCTTGGAAAAAAAACATCAAGATTGAATTTTTTTAAAAATTGTGTATCCCTCAGAATGCCTAGTATCCACAATGGTGAAATGCGATGGTTCCTCAACCTTTTAGGAAAAAGGGAGCACCAATCATCTAACATTTCAGATTACTAAATGATTCATCACTGGGATATTTTATGAATTCCGAAAACAATCATAAGTCAAAATCGATTATTTTTTAAAATTCACATCAAATTTCTCTCTAAACGTAAAAAAATAAAATTAAAATTCCCTAAATAAAACCAAATCGAAAGAACAAGAGAGACTTTGGCCGCACGCAGGGTAACGGCGACTGACTAAAATCCCTACTATAGTGATCTATATATTGAATTAATTTGTGCTGCAAGCCCTTATATTTTGGAATATTTGTAGTTTTCACCTATACATTTTAAGCACCTAGCCCAATCAGTGCATGATTTTTTCACATGTATGGATTTTCTTTTCTCTTTTGACTATACTAGATTACTACTAAGAAAAATGTTAAAATTATCCTCTGCTTAAAGAAAATTATTATATTTAATCTTTTGTTGTAATTTTTTTAATTATATTTATCCTCGTTTTTATACTCATATTTGTCCTCGTAATTGTATTTTGTATGAATATATCCTTTATTCTAGCAGAGACAATGGTACAGACAAAATATAGGGGTAAATTTGACCGTTTCCTCAAAGTACAAAGATAAATTTGATCTTTTTTTAACTACAAGAATAAATTTGCATTTTTAGATATAATTTTTTTGATTATTTTTGCATCTCATATTTGTATTCACGTAAAATCATTGAGATAATTTACTTTAATGGTCTTCTAAAGTACTAGTTGAGTATCAAGTCTCGAGAAAAAAATAATGTCAAAACTAATTAATATCCGAAATAAAATAATCCTACATTTTATCTTGAAAATACTATCTCTCATCCCTGTATCAAACGACCTATTAGAGTACTAAATAAAGAATTAAGTGTTCAATGGATGAGAGGATTGCAGATCCTCAATTGGAAAATCAAGCAAACAGCATAAAAGCAACTTTTCAGAGTGTGTCAATTTTACAAACCCATCCAACAAATAGCCACACACATTGAAGATGATGAAGAACTTTGAAGTATCAGATTCCAAACTGCTTCTAATGCTACATTCCGACATATATTTTTCTTTATTTACATACAGGGTGAGAGGAAAGACAAATAAATGGCGAATTTGTAACGTATCATACTCGCCATATGCTCTATTTTCTTCCTCATCGCCGCTCATATAGTACAAGTAACCAAGCCAAGAATGAATTGCCTGAGCATAGCCCCATGCCACCTTGCATGAATGTTCAGCATTGCCTGCATGAAGATGCAAGAAATGGACCCATGGCACAAGAAAATGCTGGGCTGACCCCTCCATCAGTGGAGAGTAGCTTCTTAATTGCTGGAAGCTGCCCCCTGAGAAGCCTGATTGACCAGCAGGCTCCAACTTCCACGACCGTAGTGGCCATTCCCTTGCTCACTTCCAGTGCTCTGGGATAAATACACAGATGAGCCATGGCCATTGCCAGTTGCGAAACTGTGGCTGTGTCCTTTGTGCATGTCTTGAACTGTAGATCCTTCCTTTCCCCCTTGATCAGAACTCCCGGAACCTGACGAGTTGCCAGAGCGAGTTGGAATGGTTGACCCATATTTTTTCGTCTCCTCTGGTGTACATTCCATGTCATTGCCCTTTTTAGTATTCAGAAAGCGGCCTCCAGATCCCCTTGCCCTTCTCATAGCGTGCTGATGCCGAGATTCATGCAAATATGGCTAACAAATACAAACAAACCAATGTCAGTTTAATCAACACGTCTTACGAAAACAAGTGACGACATATCATAGGCACTAAACGCCAAAATGCAGCAATCTGCATACAGAAGTTCTTTGAAACTGCAGCAATCTACATACAGAATTGTTGATCTAATGTTCTGCTCAGTGTATATAAGATAGTTATAGTACTTGCAAAAGCGACCTTTTGCTTAGCATCACAAGGACTTTCACATATATAAGTTATTTCTGTGCTTAATAAAGGGTAAACCAAGTCAAGAATACATCTTAATTCCTCCTCTCACAGTATAAGAAAAAACTATAAAGAATGATACTGATCCTTCCGTAGAGAAAATCTACTTTTTCCCACTGATTTAGAATTCAATAAAGCAAGATATAACAAATCAGATGATTGTTTGGATATGTAAATTAACATAATTAGTACTGCAAGAGTTTCGGTACTCTCTCATTTCGTCTCCCTTCCTTAGTTCCCTTGTAGAACCATCAGTTGAATGAGATATTGTAAAATGTACAGAACAGAGCTCCCTCTACCACACAATAAATTACCAGGAAAACCGCTTCCCAAACCACAAACAGCAATTACTGCAAATCTCAGACATCTCTTTTTGCATCGCTCAGCTGTGTTATTCATGGAAGGCAAATACATCCATTTACGTGTAGTTAGAGCACCTTTTCCATATGCATGAACTAAGCCAATTCTTTTGATGGCAAAAATTCTAGCACCATATTTGTCCATTAAGGTTTATCATCAATTTTTCCTAATTGTAAAGGCAAATATCATTAACAGGGCAAACCCGACCTTGAAACTAACTGAGCTCTTCAAATGGAACCAAAAGGCAGGATAACTTTAACACTATAAAAGCTTTTCACCCTGCATTTCAATTCTATTAGGCCATACTTCCAACGATACGAGCAGAAAACAAAGAAGTAGAAGCTACGCTCTATATGATATGAGTTGAAACTAATAGAGCTAGAAGCGTCTCTATGCAGGAAAACAAGGTGCTTATCTCTAACATAAATATTCATGATTTTTCGAAAAACCACAAATTAACAGTGTAAAGCAGCATCTTATCATATGTTCTACAGCAGATAGCGCATTTTACATATAACGTAAACAACCCGTTTCATCATAACTTGACTAGTTTTGTGCAACCCTCCTTCTATCTGGGTTTTGAACCAGCAATGTAAGTTTTAGACCAACAATCTCTTAAACTCCATGTGAATTTAGCGATTCAAACAAACAAAAAAAATAATACTTATAGCGAAGAAGAAACACAATGAAAACAAAAGATCTGTATAGGTGATACCCAACCAGTTGATATTATGACAGAGTTGTACTGGGACACTTACATTAGGCCTACGTTCTGCTAGTAATCTTTTTACTTTGTCTATAGGTTTGTATTGTATGCCAGTAGAGAACCTCTAGTTTTAAGGAAAAAACTTGATTTGTCTTGCAAGACAAATTATTAAGTATTGAAATGAAAAGGGTCCAAATAAAGACACTAAAGATTCCTATAGAAAACCCTAACTATGTACAATTGAGGTGTAGTAGCTCTTTTTGCTATTAACGACCCATTTCAAGCTTCATTTTCCTAATAGTGTCTCATCTTCTTAGCATTAGAATTTAGACAGCATTACCTTGTTAGCATTAACTGTTCAACTTTTCAAAAGACTGTGGAACGATATTAGTTGCTAAGTAAATTATGAAACAATATTGGGCATGTATTCCGATTATAACTTCATATATTTACTAATACCAATAACCTGAAAATTCATGTGATATAAAGATTATGTCCAAAATAAGATAATTCATGCTGCTCCTCATGGGGAAAAAAGACTGGAGGTGAAGTGCTTCCCTATACTGATTATACCTTTCTCGCTTTAATAGCTTTCCTCTCAAGCTCTGCTTTAGCTCTTATCTGTCTTCGCCTTAATATTCCATGGTACTGCTTTGCGTTCACGTAGACAGGTTCCTCTTCCATGTCAAGTGGCAAAGGCATTCGGGCATGATGAATTTCAAATAAGTGAGGATGTACCTGACAACACACAACATTTACTTCAGATATAGCTGAATTCAGATGTAGAATAATACAGAGCTAGAAGTAGAAGCTAAAGGCCAAAGGCTAGTACCATGTACAAATGCATACAACTCCACCGATCAATGAGAGTGAGACTGAAATGCAATTTACATATACAAATATAACATTGAGCTACAACCAAACAAGCCTCTTGAATAACATAACCATTATATATAACAAGAAAACATGATTAGCAAATATCACATGGCAGCAGTCCGTTACTAACATATTACCCTCACATCCAGGAAAAAACAGAAAAAGGCACTCATTTCTACTTGACAAACACTCTGTTTCTTTTCACTAGTATAAACAACAAGGTGAGAGAACACAAACATAACACTAGCACTGACTACATACACAAACGAAAAAGCGCAGAATTTGAAGTTGATGGCATATAACTATCAGTATCTGCAAAAAGACACTAGAGAGATTTGTTCTTACAGGTGCCCCATAAGTCATCATTCCCCTATACTGCATATCTGGATATGGATATGATCCCAACATCTGCAACAATGAATAAATCTTTCAAAATGTAGTAGACAGCCAATCATGGAAAGAATGGAACCATCAATTTGACTTCAACTAATGACAACCAGCTAGATGTAATTGTGCACATCAGTTATGGACAAAGAGAGGGAAGACGAAATAACTTACAGCTGAATGACCTGTGAGTTCCTTCTGCTGCTCAGCCATGATGGCAGCAGTTGTGGGTGCAAAATGCTTGAGGTGCTGCTTGTATTGCTCGTTATTTCCATCTGATCCTGAAAATATAAATCACATCATTAATAAAACGCCACATGCAAATCAAGGTTTGGAAAAAGTAAAAGGAAGATAAACATCATTAGTACGTGGAATCATAAGAGTAAGGGAAAATAAAGGGATATGGTACAAGTACCCCCATAGACTATGACCAAAATTTCAGAGACACACCTTAACTAAACAAAGGTCCTAATACCCCCCTTGAACCCAATTTTTTTTTGTAATTTTGTACACCTTTTTGGCTTATGTGGCATCCAAACATCTCCCACGCGCCTCAACTACGTGGAGTCACAGAATGTGCCACATAAGCCAAAAGGTGTACAAAATTACAAAAAAACTGAGTTCGAGAGGGTAATAGGACCTTAGTTTAGTTAAGGTGTGTCTCCGGAATTTCGGTCATAGTCTGGGGGGTACTTGTGCCTAATCCCGGCAAATAAATAAAGCTTCAGATTGAATAGAGTCAAAGGAATTCATAGAAGAGAAGTAAGACCTTTTACTTGAAAGGAGAAGAGAGGTGTGTGTGGGAGTGTGTGTGGGGGGGTGGGTGTGTGTGAACTCCTGTAAGTGGTTATTGGTGTCACTTCTTGTATTAATATTATTTTTTCTTTTTCATTCTTCTTTTATTTGGTTTGTTCTTTCAAAATTTCCAAGTCTGACACATTAAAACTCATAGTTTTCTAGAAGGCTAGCATAGAAGAGGACTGCATAGCCAGGAGTGTTCTGTTGTTATTTGATGCCTGTTCTGTTGTTGTGAAGGTCTAACACAGGAAACGATAAGTAGTTGGACCAATCGTGAATAATATGCAAGACACTCAACTAATTGTTCCTTTATTCACAATCATAATATCTGGACTACAGCAAAATATAAGAATATGTAACGAGGTGGGCAATTTTTGCAGAAACACATTGAGTTCGACCCGTTCTAGCTCAAGCTGCAAGTAATCAGCTAAATTTGGTCTCATCACATAGATTTCTGTTCTTCAACATCAAAATAAGGTACATTTCAGTGAAAACTGAAAAGAAGACTTCATTTCTAGTTGAGTAACTAATGTTTTCACCCTGTTTCAGGAATTGCCATCAGAAGCCAGCAGTGTGGTTGATATATAAATTAGATACAGGTAGAAACTAAGGAATGAAACATTCACATTGTTGTATGTAATGTGGAAAATACCAGATTCCATGGCTAGAGCCTTTGTTTCTTTTTCCTCATTGCCACCTTCAGACTTCCCCTGGGCAACGGCACTCTCACTTGCCAAAGGCATAGTATTATCACCATAACCCTGCCACCATGGTTGCATTTGGGTAGTTGATTGTGAGGTAATTCGCAGCCCAGTCTCCAGCTGCCGACCATCATGTTTAGCAATAGTAGGCATTATTAGACTTGCCCCAAGTAATTACGATCTACTCAAAAATTTACAGTATTGACTGTTAGTAGGAACAGTTGATATCTCACAAAGTTGAATAATAGAAGCAATCCAACTTGGACAGACATCAAAACTCATCTTTTGGTGTCATGCAGAGTTAAAGGCAAATATATCAAGCAACTACATGCTATTCGAAACTTTGTCAACCAACTACGTTCAGGCACTTGTTTTTCCTTAAAATATTTTTACAACGTGAACAATTGTTGAAGCATTTGCCAATACTGGAGTATGATTTATCTCGAGACTAATGCATTATCAAGTACAAGTATGCACAAACGCATAAAGAAGGTTCTCTAGGACTGCATCCCCAACAAACAAGTTTTGCCAATTTTTTCACCTTAAATTTGTACATTGTCCACAGCTTCCATATCCTGCTATAAACCCATAAAGGGAACTGGAATGTATACAGAGCTGTGGTCTAATGACATGACAAGTGACAATTACTTCTTTTATATCTAGACCATCACATGAATCATTTTTTTCTTTTAATAAGATTTATTCCTGGGTAAGAGCACAAAATAGAGCATTTGTCGCTCGTAAGGGATAGGGCTTTGCAGAACCGATAAAATGGAATTCCCCTTGTGTGACATCTGAATCCTCCTTGCTTTTTTTTTAAGCGACTAGTTCCTCAAATGAGCGGCTTGGTAGACAAGCTATCTTCCACACTGTAAGTGAACGGTACTAATTAAGTGGAATCAAGATGACAAACTGCACAATCCCAGGGGAACCAGATAATGCAGATAAGGTATCAGAAAAGCTAAAAGCACATATCTGATCCACAAAAAGAAAAGCTCATCTTTCCCTTTTTTCCTTTGGGTCCAGAGTATTTTCTGGTAGTTATCAGCTTCGAGGTTTCAATCATGTCATATACTGTATTTTCGAACTACGGTCCATTAACAGATTATTGAGAGGTTAAGAAAGGATCTCTTTACTTTACCTGCAACTAAAAATCAGTTGCAATTACTACACCTAAACCTCAATTCTACAAACAAATGATAATACATACACAAGCAAAAATGAATATATCTTTAACTCAGTGAAGATGAGACATCACCAACGCAATGCAGACTTACCACTTAAACCCAGAATTTCCCAGCACAAAACAAAGATTTACATGATCCCTACAATTCATCAACTCAAATATTCCATCACTCACTGATTCAACCCTTACTAAGCAATTACAATTCACCACTAAAATTACCAAGAAAACAAACCCCAATAGTCAAATACACACCAAGAATGCATAAACCAACCATTTTGCTCAGAAACCAAACAACCAGACACATCCAATTTCCATAAACCAGACTTCTTCCACACAAAATTCAAACTTTAACACATCAAACCTTAAAAAGGTAAGAACTTTACCAATACCAAGATTAGTCAGACAAAAGATCCAATACCAAATAAAAGTAACCCAATTAAGAAACCCCAATTGGGTATTTCAAGAAAATATGGGAATTTCAAGAAAATTGAAAATTACAACACCACAAAATAGAAACTTGCCTTTCTTTTTCTGGGGATGACAGCAGTTAAAGAAAAACCCCTTTCAAGAAAAACTCACAAATTTAGCTTGTGTCTATTACATACATATGCTTAAGCTAAAAAGGAAGTTTTTTTCACTAAAGATTCTCAAGATTATACATACATCTATATCTACATATATATAGAAGTAGACATCTAGGCCTAATTTATTTATTTATTTTGTATATCATAGAGAAAAAGTGGTGGGAGTGGGGAAGGTGAGGGATTTTTCACTGTGTTCTTCTTTGTGGGGTTTTTGTATTTGGAATTTTATGTATAGGTCACTCTCCCTGTCTCTGTTAAGGAAAAACTTTTTTTTATAGGATTAGCTTATTTTTAATATTAACATTTTAATTATGTTGTTATCTGGTTGAAAGACTAAAATGCCCTTCAGGATAAACTGAAATACCTAACACCCATTTTTTGGAACTTATTGGGCTGGTTATTAGTTTTTTTAAAAAGAATAAAAGAGGTTTAAGACCAAGGATGTGGTGCAGTTGATGTGGCTGCTCCTTCCTTACTTAGAGGTTTCGGATTTAAATTTTGGATATGAAAAAATTATTGATAGACAATGTTTCTCTCGAATGGGACTCTATGCGGTATATATTTGAAATAGTCAGACTCTAATGCAGATATTGGATAGTGAATGAGAAAAAAAAAAGGTTTAAGGTTACCAAACTTGAAGTTGAGGTAAAGTAACTCATACTTTTTCTCTTTGGTTGAAATGAAATGATAATTATGCTTCTTTTTTGCTTGCTAAATTTGCAGAAGAATCCAACTCAAATCTATTTTTTTGGAGAAAAAAATTAGGATTTTTATAGTGATTTCTGATATGATTTTATTTGGCTACAACAATAATGTATTCAGTGAAATTCTACAGATGTACTTTGAGAAGGGTGGAGCGTATGCAGTTCATATCCATACTTGAGGGAGGTAAAAAGATTGTTTCTCGGAAGACCGTTGACCCGAGTTCAACATATCAATATAGATATGGAAAAAAAAATGATAATGAATATGTTTTTATTTAATTAATGATGAAAAATAAAATGCACAAAATGAAACTCAACGTAATAAGAAAATAATCTTTTTTGCTAAATTATATGAAATAATGGTTGAGATGGACACAATGAAAAGTTAAATTTTAAAATTTTGTAATTCAATTTATGAAATTTAATATTGAGGATTTCAATTCAATTAGAATTTTTGATTTAATTTACTTTGAAGATAATCGTAAATTTTATGATTTAAAAAAATTAGATGCGACACATAATGCAATAACTTCTATTAGAGATCTCCTTCTATTAATATTTGGTGTTTTTCATCGAAAAGATATATTACATCAAATTAGAAATAATCGAGACATTTCTAAACTTTTCAGTTTTCACCTTAAATAAAAAAAATTGTTAACAAGAAAATATTTTGTTTATTTTTACAATTTTAAAATCATTTAAATAAATAAAAAAATTAAGGAGATTCCAGGACATCCTTATCTTTTTTTCTTTTCTTTTTTTCATATATGATACTTTCCTAAATAAAATTGTCAACGAAACGTGTTTACGACTTTTGAGTGCATTACTTATCTTGCTAATCTAAATTAATATTATTTCGAACCATTTTTTTGTTCTTGAAAAAGTCAAATCCACTTATGAATAATTATATAAAACAAACCAATAGAATCATACTTCCCATAAAACAAATAAATCAAAATAGAATCTATATACTTTTTTAATTAAATATCAAATAAATATTACGAATCTATGACAAGGTTAGAAAAAATTGATTAAAAGAAAACTCTTCCTTTTTACCATTTTTGTTTTAACTTGTATTATCCATTAGCCACCTCCAATATAAAATTTGTCCACTAAAAATTAAAATGACAGTCATAACACTACAATAAAAACACATTTTAGCGGTAATAATATATACAATCACAAAGATGGTTAAAGTTTTTACTGGCATTAGTTAATTGTTATTGGATCTAATATCGCTAAAGGCTTTGGGGACATTAACAAAGAGTGTTAATTGTCGTTAAAAATACATTTTTAGTGGCAATTAAACTATTGTCATTAATTAGTTGCTGCTAAAGATCATTTTTGATATAGTGTAAGACAACTAGGAGAAAAAAAAAATAGGTAATTATTACTTTGCTGTGACTTGTGAGGATTCGATTCTTCATTTTGTTAAAAAAAAATTACTTATCTCTAATTATTATTATTTAAACAAAAAGAGGTAACGATCAAGAAGCATTCCTTTTAGGTTTCACTCCAAATGTAATATTTATATAGAAACTTAAAACAAATTTGAATTTATATTCACATGTTGTATAAAAGATCATTGAAAAAATATTCTTACATGATTTTTTATATATATATTTAAGATTCAAATTTGATATTTTCATTTAAATATGCAAAATTTTATACTTCTCATCACAATTATTGTTAATTACTGATTACTAGCAAGTGTTGAATCTTTATTTAATGCCAAAAAATTCAAAATTATCCAATATTTTTGTAGTGATCATCTCTATCTATTTTGTCACCCTTTTTTATTCTTTTCAAAAAGTGCACGTTGACATTTGCTACATATTATATCATGTTATAAAATTAAAAGAGCAAATCACATGCTCCCTTAGATCCCACTATATTCATAGAACACTTTATTGTTTAATTTGGAAGTTAAACTTTAATCTGAATTATTTAGATAACAATTGTTTTCCACTATATATTATCCATTAGCCGTCCTCCAATAAAATTTTATTTCTCCACCAAAGTTATTATCATAAAATTATAAGGATAAAAGAAGAGATAATTAGATGACTACAAGTCACAATAAAAATATATGTGTGGACTTTATTTATGTCAAAAAGTTTCAAAAATCCAATATATATAATGGTTTTTGTATTTACCCATCTATCTAATATACTTTGTTACACTTTATTCAAAAGTGCATGTTCCCTTAAACGCACTATCACTTTCATAGCATGTATTTAGGTTTTAAAATAGTGTCCAACAATTATTTATTCAAAAATTATTATTTTTTTAAAAAAATGTTCAAACAATAATCTTTTAATTTTTAGTACTATTATGTTCTTAATTCGTTTTGTGTCTCGTGTTCCTTGAGTTGAGGGTCTATCGAAAACAACATTTAGTGATAAAATCTGCATACACTTTATTCTTTTCAACTCCCACATTATCAGATTATATTATACATAATATGATACTGTTATTGATCCTATGTCTATATTCAAATTAAGAAGAGTAAGTATGTACAAGAAATATTATTCGAGAAATAAATTGAATCACTAATTTGAGTTATGATAATATCTTAATTCAAATTCAAGTTTAAACGAAATTATTCATGAATGTGAACATCTAGTCATTGTTCAGTCAATCAAGTAATAATTATATATAATGGACGAAAAAAGAAACTCAACTTTGCATGTCAACTACAAATATGATACACTAGCCAACAATTAAATTATACAAACAAAAATAAATTTGACACGATGAAGGAACAAGCTATCTATATACTAAATCCTAAAGTGACAGAAACAATATTTATTAGTTACTTGTACACCTTTAGTCTTAGGGTGTGCTTCGTACGAAAGGAAAAAAATTTGATGGAAAATGCTTTTACTTTTAAAAAAAATAGGTTCCAAACTTTTTTTATTCGATACGTAAGTAAAAAAAAAAAAATCATTTTCTTTATTTTTTAAAAAATTATATTCGTGAAGAATATATAGTTCAAAAGTTTTGACCAACTGAAAACGAAATGGAAATCATTCTCTTAAGTAAAAAAATTCTCCATATTGAACATACTCCTCGTCTTAGAATATGTTTGAATGAGCTTATAACTCATGACTTATGAGATAAGCCATAAATTTGAATTTTATTACTTATTATTGTTATTTTAGCTTTAAAAACACTTTTGATCTTAATTAAATACTATAAAAAAAAAAAAAAAACTTAAAACCATCTCAAATAAGTCGATTCAAACAGACTCTTACCCATAAAACTTCATGGTAAGCTTCTCTAGAACCTTTAGATTTTAGGCAAATGATGAATCCTTCAGTGAGTGATGTTGAAATAGAAAATGAGATTTACTTATCTACACAAAAAGTCATCACTCACCAAAACCCCTAGGTCCACCTTTAGTTTCCAAAAAGAAAAATGGTAAGGTCAATCTCGTAATTAAGCCACATCACGAGGGCAAATTAGTGTAGACAATAATATCATAATCATGATTAATCAGAGAAACCATGGTTAATTAATTAAAGGACTTTTTCAGTCTACCTTTCAACGTGTCAGGCCCATAATGAGCTGAGCTTGCTTTGTGGGGGCTACCGTTTGGTGCTTTGACGCGTGGTTCTTTCAGGAAAAAACAACAGTTATTGGTGTTGGTGTGAGGAATTTAACACCACCGCCACCGACCGACGCGGTGCAGTGGATGAGTTGTTCCTCTTTAATTAGAGCTTTTGGTGGAAAGTGTTACCTTCCTCGAATGGAGCCTTATCCAGTCAAATTTAAAATAGTCAAACTTCAATATGAAAATCGAATACTCAAAAAAAAGTATTTAATGGCGTATTCGCCGTTTGTTGACGGCGCTTTGTCGTGGTCCTAGGTAACAACGGGAGTCACGTGACAGCAGGTGGCTTTCACTGTTTTGAGTTTTGACTCAAAGGACACGTGGTGGAATTTTGACGAACCAGACACCTCATCGTCTAATTATTTATTGCGTCATTTCCTAATAAGGTTCTAACCAAAATTGTTATAGCGTTGTTAACAAAGTTGAATGACTTTTTTTTTTCTTATAAGAAATAATTTAATTATTTGATGATATTTAGGTGAAGTTCGAGTGATTTTGGTTTAAAACATGATCGAAGGGGTCATTTTTTGGTCTCCATTCCTTTTTTTTTTTTTGGTCTTTCCAACTTTAAATTTTGAATTTTTTAATTTGCTTCGATAAATTTGTTATCCATTAAATTGATATTAGAATTGACAGTCATTTTTAGTCTTTATTTGGTTTTTGTGTATTATAATGTAGATAGTATATTGTTTATACATTATATATATAAATAATTATATAGTATTATTTATATAATATAGATATATAACATATATGGCCATTTAACGGGAAAAAGAAATTGATGTGCAGTACATTTACGTAAGATACCCACAGTAATTTGTGTGCACTAAATATGTTTATGATGAAAATGGGAATGCAAAGAGTAGGATATGTAAAGAATAGGATATTGAGTTTAACCCAATTTCAAAAGTTAATTCATTGGGTAAGAATTAATGTCTAAGTTTATATAAGGAAATCGATTACTCCTGATTTGATGTGGACTTTTAATATTTTTTCGCATGTCCAAAAATTATGAACATTGGTCAATATAATTATAGGAAAAAGACATAAATTTTCTTCTGAACTTGTTACGAAAAGTTAGTTACACGCAGTGGCGTAGCCACATGGTAATCAGGGTAGGGCTGTTCAAAACCGAACCAAACCGATAACCCGAACCAAAAAAAAATTATTGATTTATCGATAATGGGTTATTGGTTAAGCGGTTTTGATTTTTTTTGTTATCGGGTTATCAATTCTTAACGGTTTTAGGTTTTTTCTTAACGAGTTAACCGATAACCCGATAGTAAATTAAATAATTATATTTATATCATTTTGTATATAAAGTCCTTGACTTAGAGTTTGATTTCCTATTTTTATTTCTGGTTGTCCCAAACTCTTGGTTATTCTACAATGTAAAAGTGTTTGCTTTTAAGAAAAATGTAACTTGCGAACTCATTTGCATGGTTCATTTGGTTTGTCACCTTGTTTTTAAGTGATTTACAATGTTTTTTTCTTCTGTCAAATCTTAACAGTTAAACCGATAACCGAACCGATAACGATCAATAACCGATAAACCAATAACCGATAAGTCAATATCTTAATGGTTCTATAACGGTTTAGCATCTCTACAAACCGATAACCAAAAAGTCAAACCGATAAACTTCAAAACCGAACCGACCGATACGCAGCCCTAAATCAGGGTGTCTTGGACACCCTTCGTCGGAAAAAAATATATCGTATATACAAGTAAAATAATAAATGAAATAATTAAATAATATATTTTGGACACCCTTAACATAACAAGTTGTTATAGCCTAGTGGTTTCACCTCCTTGGAATGAGGAAGTGCTCGTGTGTTTGAATTTCACTAGTTCTACTTTTTGAAAAGAGCTTTTGTTGTGCTATTTTTGGACACCCTTTGTGGAATTCTTGGCTCCGCCACTTGTTACACGCTTATACTATTGTGACGACCTATTACACACCTGAATTACTTAAAAGTGAATTTATTTCAACCCTGACGCACATACAACCAGTCACATGATGAGAAAGTGTTTCACACTCGCGCCACGTCATCACCATGTCACTGCCACATCAATAATTACGTCAAATTTAAAATAAATAAAAAATCATGTCACCCAATTTCTTCTTCTTCCCTATTCACCATCAAACCCACCGTTAAATCACTACCATTATTGCTATTTCACTTCTCCACCACCATAGATTTCACCACTCATAATCAAATTAACCACCGAAATCTTCCCACAACCATTGCCATCATAAAAAATAGATAACAAACATCATAAATTTAACTAAATTCACCATCGGAACCATGTCACTATCATTGAAATTCATCACAATCATAACCATAAATTCACCATCCACATCAAAATTACGAGTTTCATTGTCATTATCAAAATCAAAACTCATACTACCACTAATTTTTCACCCACCACAACAATTATCACAATATACAAATTTCATTCAAGCTTAAAGAGGAGAATTATGAAAACTTGCAATATTTATTTGCAAAGATTTTTGTCAGACAATTGAAAAACTGGTGCTCGATTTACTATTACTGATTTTGAAGAAAATCTAGAGAGAATTTTTCTAAGAGATAAGAAAGATCTATGAATATACATTAAAAAATTGAATTTTGTGCAAAAACCAAAAACTTCTTACACAAAAAAAGCAAGATCTGAAAATTTTCTTATTTCAAATGTTCACAATCAACAAAAAAACACAAAAACAAATTGAATAATCCGTGTTTGACTTGACAAATTTGATGTGGGAATAGTAAGGATTGATCAATTTTAGATGTCTCGCTGGAAATTTTTTCGAACAGTGAACCTAATTAATTGAACAACTTCGCGATCTTTGCGATGATTTTCTATTCCGCGATGTTGTTTTCTATTTTCTCTTGGAAATTTATCATAATTTTTTTTTTTCACATTAGCCATAGCAAAAAGAGTGTTTGTGATAAGAAAAAAAATGGAGGAAGAAGAAAGGTAGGGTAACGTGAAGGAGAAGGGTGGGGTGGAAAAAAATTGCTTTTTTTTCTACTCAAACGCCCCTTATTTATTTTATATTTGATCTTATTTCCATGTCAGCTTTGAGGGTGATATTAAATTCACTTTTGAGTAGTATAAGTGTGTAATAGGTCACCTCAATAGTTTAAGCGTATAACTAACTTTTCGGTACAACTTCAGAGGTGAATTTATGCTTATTCTCTATAATTATATGAAGTTCAACATCGATTAATAAAGAAGATGAGTTACCAATTACCATATAAAGAAATAGATATTGGCTTAGCTTAACTTCAAAGTTAACTCATAGATTGAGAATTGTTTGAATTTATATATGAAAAGATTAATTATCCATCTCATATTCGATGTGAAACTCGTAACATGATAAGGTGTTTTGGAATGACATTAATCACTAGTTCTCCATGAAATAAGCGAGCAGATACATACTTCATTGATCGCTCATCGATGCATGCATTTGTCATGAAAATGAATGTGTCATGTATTAAGAAGTTACTTCAGATACGGCGTAATTTTGACCGAACTCACTAGCTGTAATTGCATTAAGAAATTCATATATATATATATTAATCGGAGGCGTTTTGTTCAATTTCACATAGTTTAAAAATATTTTTCGCATAAATTACTATAGTTATATAACGGGCCAGCCTATTTACGACCCGCACTGACTGTGTCGGAAGTTCGAAACTTCTTTATGGCCTCCTCTCCTTATAGTCAAGTTGATTTCAGCTCCTCATTTTGAGATTCCGCACTTTTCTCTATCCCTCTATGTGAATAACCCAATATTGATCGGCAGTCGACAACATCTTCACCATGTAGAGTAACGATGAGTGGAAAAACACCGTGCTTTGATAGGTGCTGTGTCAACTCTTGTCACCGTCGATATTTTGAGAATGGTTCCATGTCATAGAGCACTTGTCCACACACAAAATGACAGTTCTGATTTAAATCTTAAAGAATTGAACAAGATGCAAAAGTCTATCAAACAGAGGAAAATAAGACCTATTAATTGTTATTCAAATTTTCCTATTTTAAATTCCATTTATTATTAGACCAATCTAGAAAGGCTAAAAACAATAGTCTTTATATTTCATGAATGACTCTTTTCTTTCTTCTTTTGGAGATAAAACAACAAAATAAATGACTTTCTGTTAACTAAGTGACTTCCGAAAAGTTAACTAGTATAGATTTGTCATTGATTTAAAGACACCTCAAAAAGAAACTTAAACGTAACTAATCAAAAGTTTGGTGTTACAAATACAATCCAAAGAAACTTCGTTATCAAACCGCTCCTCAGGATACATACTATATTATAATAACCAAAGTGGATGAGGTACCTTTTTCCTATTTTTTGTAGAAGAGAGTATAAATTTCACATTTCTTAGTACGATTTTCAAGATCAAGCGAAACTAGTTTAAATGCAAGAAAACGGACGTACAAAAGCTGGCTGCTACCTGTCTGGTTGGGAAAGAGGTCCAAAATGTTGAAAGCCTATCTATAGATTCGGAATTTCTTTGTACAATGGTGTCAGAAAGCTGATTTTCTATGCTTCCTCAGAAAAGCAGTCGATGTGAAAACACTGACTAGAATCCACACTTTGGTCCTCTTTTGAGACGGACTTTGACAAGAATTTTCCAGCAGAAAAATTTCGGTAAGGGCGATTAACTGGAGGCAGTAGCATAGCAGACTCTTTGTCCATTGATAGTAGACGGCTACACTTGCTGCAAACTTTCGAGAGCAAAGTCTGATAGCTGCAAACCCACAACAGCAAAGAAAGCAAGGGTGACTCGGTACCGACACCCGTAAAATGCTGTAAAGCCATAGCAGCATGCTCTGTGATGTGCCTAAATACATGATGAACTGAAAATCCCCTCGCATGTACGTAGCTACCACCCTCGTCTGGCGAGAAGAATGCTACAGCATCGGGATCCAAGGAACCAGCAGGGGAAACTGATACTATGGCTCTAAAAACAGAAGGAATCAATAATTCGATCATAGCAACCTTGTCTGAAACATCATCATCAGATGATCCTCGTCTTAATGTTCTCGTGGTTTGGAAAGTATTCTCTTTCGATAATTCAATAGAATTTTCACTGGTAGAAGAGGGCAATGAGGTAGCTCGCATCAACCAATCCAAACGCTGGTAAGAGAATGTTATTACATTTGAGACCTCCTTTTTCAGATGTGTCAATACTTCAGACACTGATTTCAGTTCACAAGTTTCTTCTTGATCACTTGATGGAGGACCACGAAGTTTCTTTGTCACACCCTCCTCACCACAATTGGTATCAAGGTGGGGGAAAAATCGTCTTTTCTGACCATTAAAGGCCTTGAGAGCTAACCTGGTCCTATCAACTGCGGATGCACCAGCCTGACCAGCAAGTTGTCTCTTCCATGCATATGCAACAACAGCACCATCAGGACAAACCAAAGGCATGTGGAGGCCCCACGAATTACTTCGTGATCGGAGGGAATCATTGAGAACACCAGAATCTTCCAACTGTCTTCCAACAGAGCGAAGGTCTTGAAGGTGTTGTCTCATGGAAGCTTCTTCTTTGTGGATAAGATGCAAAGGTTTAGAAGAGTGTTGCCGCTGAGCCGACACAAATAGGGCTTCCAACAGCCGATCTGCGCCAATTCTAATATCAGCTATGAGTCGACTCGCCTGCCCCAGCCGCTCCAGTGCCATTGCCACCTGCTTTGGCGGCGCATCTCCACTCACCTCATTGGACTCCGCAGCTGAAGCTCCTTGTACCGCCGCCGTGTGTGTTGGTAGTGTTGATTGGTGCATTTATGCAAGTCTGAACCTTGGGAGGTTTTATTGTTGGCAATTATGCTCCGTGGATGAGGTGTTCTGTTTTCATTTTTGGAAAAAAGAACTGAGTGAGAGTCAACCTTAACCGGTAACCATAAAAAACAGTTCAAAAACTACAATTCATCACATCATATTTCCAAAGTTTCAATGGTCACCTCAACAAACTCATTTTGACATCACCTAACTTCAAACATGCAAGTAATGTCTGATATCGTGCTTCAGAACTAAAATTCCTACCAAGAACCCCATAAAACAAGGACAAGTACATAAAGTAGCGAAGGAAAACAAAAATGAACCAGAACCTCAAGCTAAGAGGATGTGCGAATGATTGTAGCCTCCTTTTCCACTTTGAAGAAGGAGACTGTTCATCACTCAACTTTATAGGACAACTTGATACAGCAAACAATCACTCCGTATTTTCTGTAATCTTTTTTGTCCAATTGTACAGCACGGACAATATACCCCCAGAATGAGGAGGCAAAGGATTTTTACAGCTATTGCATATAGATAATTATAGCAACATGTAAAGAGGTTGTCCGAGTAACTGTAGCCTCCTTTTCCACTCTAAAGAGGGAGACTGTTCATCACTCATATGATGTAGGACAACAGGATACAACAAACAATCACTTGGTATTTTTCGCATTCCTTTTTGTCCAGTTGTATTGTATGAACAAAAGACCCACAAATTGGAAAAGAGAAGAGTCTCTACAGCTATTCCATATTTCACAAAATTATACAGCGACACACTACGAGGATACGTGTGATTGTAGCCTCCTTTTCCACTTTGAAGAAGGAAAATATTCATCACACAAACATTGTAGGACAATGGGATATAACAAACAATCACTCAATATTTTCTGTAATCATTTTTTTCCAGACTATAGGGGTTTCGATGTGATCTATCCATCTTGACACGCAATCACAGCAAAGTCTGTGAAGTGCATATATTGTTTAAGTGACAGATAGTGGATTTCCCTCTTCAATCAAAAAAGGTAGGGATGGGGGATGGGGGATGGGGGATGGGGGATGGGGGATGGGGGATGGGGGATGGGGGATGGGGGATGGGTGATGGGAATAATGACTTTGAAGTTCCAATGCTTTCAGATTCAGGAAAGTCTTTTATGTTAAGACACAAAATATCTAGCTTCTACTTCAGTAGATTGATAAATATATTGCCGTTTTATAGAACCTATACAGCCAACTTCTTCCATGAAGGGAAGAGAACGTGTCATATACAATTATCCTTTCCACTCCATCCTTTTTCTATCAAGCCTTTTCACCCCATCCAATTGCTCTTTGTGGAGAATAATATTCAAAAGTTGGAAAACTGCTGCGCAAAAATAAAAGCCGAGGTGTCTTCGATTATGTAGATTGGAAAGATTACAACTTTCTAAGACAGTTCTCATATGTTTAATGATAAACCAGGAAACTCTTCAGTTGACCAAATAAAACATGGTAATCGTTTGAAAATAGTTAAAGTCCCAAAATGGAAGCCAAAAGCCCAAAACCAACAACCCAGTGCAAATCTGGAAAACTATAGTATTCATGTCAAAATAGTTGTGAAACAACTCAAACAAGAAAGTGGATTGTGGACAACCAAAGAGGACAATGCATTAGAAGAGATAGAAACCTAAGTTTCTGGGAGGACGAAACAACTATAAAGAAAAGTAGAAAGAGAGAAGTATTCACAGAAGACTAGAAAGCATCACAATAGAAAACATACTCAAAAGTATCATTTTCAACATAACAAAGAAATGCACAATCCTTTCTAATGGACAGACTTTCAGGACAATTACTCTCTAAAAAAATACCTCCAATTCCTGCTATAGAAACAACTCTTCCCATCTAAACTGTGATTCTATCTTTTAGTCTATCAAAACTTCATACCTTCCAACAATACAGCTCCCAATCAGCAAATCCCTCATTCTCTTTCCAACCAGTGAATGCTAATTGTTAGCTATATAGAAGGCAAGGGATGAGATAATGTGTAATGGTTTCTCAGGTTTGAGGCCAAAAGCATAAATGATCAGAGCTTAGAACTTCCGGACAAAAAGTAAGGGACTATGAATCATCAGAATATGTAGGATACCATGGAGAAACAAACTAATAGTTTATTCGTTGCAAGTCTTCTTGGTGTCCGACGCTTAAACAAACTAAAAAGACATCAAGCTTTCATCAACCAGATGAAGGAACTCTTGAGGTAGACGGCAAAAGAAAAGGCAGCCAGTTTAAAATATCATACATTAGTAGGTTCCGTAAAGATAACTGAATAAAGATGTAGGGTTATCGTAGCCTACATTCTC
This sequence comes from Solanum etuberosum, assembly GCA_029582245.1. NCBI lineage: Eukaryota > Viridiplantae > Streptophyta > Magnoliopsida > Solanales > Solanaceae > Solanum > Solanum etuberosum. Next base: position 1,616 of record JAJONR010011335.1, on the reverse strand, counting down.
ATGAGAAGGAGAAAGTAGGGGACTTAGAATGCCCACAACATATAGAATACCAAGGAGAACAAACTAATAGGTTGCTGTTCGCATGTCTTCTTCGTGTCCAGCGTTTAAAGAAAATAAAAGGCAATCAAACTTCCCTGAACCACATGAAGGCTGTATCTCTTAAAGAGGCAAAAGAGAGGCAAGAAGTTCACTATATCATAGATTAGTACCTTCCACACAGATAACTGAATAGAGATGTAGGGTTATCGTAGCCTACATTCTCATGAAAGGAGAAAGTAGGGGACTTTGAATCACCACAACTTGTAGGATACCAAGGAGAAACAAACTAATAGATTGTTGTTTGCATGTCTTCTTGGTATCCAACATTTAAAGAAAATAAAAACCCATCAAACTTTCTGATCCACACGGAGGACATAACTTAATCTCAGAAGTAGAAACAAAAAATGGCTATACAATTGTATTGAAGCGTTTTCTCCAATGCACTTTAAGATCAGACCAATTGATGTCTATCACTAGAGTGTGCAGCATGAAGAGATTGATTCCCATGCAATGCATTATTTTTTGGGGGTAAACTGAGCTGTTCAAAGTAGGAGGCGGCCACCAGTTATCAGCTTATCTAACAATTAGCAGTTCAAGTTAAAAAATGTGTGTATGGCCACATAACCTTCTTACTCATTCTAATCAACAAGAAGGGGACAATGAATCACCTCCGATATTTGTTATGTCAGCAGGAGGAAACAAATGAGTTATTAAATGCTTAAGCAATTCTTCACTAATGCTCAAGGAACTTGCAAGGCTTTTAGCCTCTCTGAGACTTATCAAATAACCAAAAAAATAAAGCCTAATGGAGCAAATTTTGACTTGATAGTTCTAATGTGATTCTAGGATAACACTTCCTAAACTAAAAGTCGTCCTAGACTATAGTGTATCACTGCCACCATTGAAAAGTGAAAGTTTTGCCAAAGATCTATTAACTGCGGGATGCATATCAACTTCTGCAGAGAAACGGACTAACAAAATATGCATACCAAGGCTCAGGCAGTGGAGCTGAAAATACAATTCACTCCGCTAGATGAATAGAATTCACTATATTTTTATGGAATTCATAAATCGTCGCACTGAAATTCAGAAAATTAAGACTTACCAGTTGAAACTTGGAAGATAAGACTGAGAGACTGAGATATTGCAAAGCCGTGAATAGAAATCGTGAAAGTCGCACAATCGCAGACTCGCAGTGCTCCGGCGCAGTTTCTGGTAAATTAGAATATAATACCGTCGAAGAGTTTCTAGAATCTTTGCGTGGCACAAGAACTCGGGCTACTCACGCCTTAGTGTATGAATTCGCGAGAGAGAAGAGATGCCGCAGCGTTTTGAAGCTGAACTAGGGTTCTTCGTCTTCTTGTTTCTCTGGCTGCTGCGTTCTAGGTCTGAATGGAGAAGAGGGGCGCGTGGAGGTTTGGATAAATAGTGTGGGCCGGGTCGGTCATGTTTTTGGGCCGGATTTGGTTTTGAACGTTGGGCCAAGGTAAATTGACCATATTTTGGCCAAGGAAGGTACATTACAAATTATATATAAAATCAAAATGAGAAAATACATAAAAAAAAAAAAAAAAAAA
>JAJONR010011334.1:0-25127 GCA_029582245.1 Solanum etuberosum | reverse complement strand
GTTATTTGATAATTTGTTTGTATATTTAGATTCAGTAGTGGGTTAGCATGCTTATCTAAATTTTGATTTCCTTACCTGATTGCTTTTGGTATATTATGATACTTGCTCATTTAGTCTATAGCCTTTCATACTCTGTACATTATTTCTACTGACGCTCCATTTCCTGGGGGCGCTGCATTCATGCATGCAGGTCCCGACAGACGATCCAGTAGACCTCCTCAGCAGCAGAATTGACTTCTATCTGGTTGGCTAGCCCCTTTCCCCTGGAGCTGCCAGAGTTGGGAGGTTTGTTAGCTTTTGTTGTATATATTTTTATGGGTAGGCTGGGGCCCTGTCCTGCCATTTTTTACCACTCTTAGAGGCTTGCAGACTAGTGTGTCGGGTGTATAGCTACGTTATGGCCATGCATGCCTAGTTTGTTGGTTTACTGAAGCTCTCTAGATGTTTGATGTATTGTTTTGATATATACCTGTTTTCAGTTTTTGTATAGAGATCATGGTGCCTCGACGGCCCAATCAGGACTTTTGTGTTAGTTGGCTATTTCTTTATATGAACTCTTGGGAGTAGCTGTTTCTTTTATAGATCTGTTGACAGGGGCCTTGCCGGTCGAGGGCTTAATTTTAAGCCAAGATATACTTGTTTGTTTTCTTGATTGCGTGTGGCTGCCATGCGCTAGTAGCAAATGGTTTATCAGGGTCAGCTCAGGCTTGAGTTTTGGCATTAAGAGCCAGTTGTGCCCCTTGAGTTTGGGGCGTGACAAATATATTCATCAATAAGTTAGTATCAAATATGCATTAATATAGCAATTGTATTTCTTCATAGTTTAGGAAGAACAAGATATATATATATATATAATTTTATAAAGATTAACTAGTCAACAATAATAATTAGTTATTCTTTTTTCACATTGTATGATTGGTCAAGTTTTATAATTAATAAAAAAAATTAAATTCATGATTTGGTATTCCAAATCATGCTTTTTGAAAAATTTCGAATCATAATGTCAAATCACATGTCCAAATGCTTATTTGAAATTATGACTTCATGTCACATATTCAAACGCAAACTAAGGATATATAGTTAGAAATAATTATTAACTTTAATCTTGAATTTTTAAAATGACATTTATTTTGAAATAATTATTTAAACTAAGCGCATGTTTGACATTGCTGCTAAAAACTGCTTATTTGTAGAAACACTTTTTTAAAATAGTTTTTTCATAAAAGTATTTTTGAAAAAAATAATTTTTGTTTGGCTAATTCATTCGAAAAGTGGTTTTGATAGTAGATTGTGTTTTTTCTAATCTTTTTTACAAAATGCTTTTAAGAGTCAAATTACAAAAAGAGAGACGAATTTCAATGTATTTTTAATATTAAGATTATTGTATAGAGAGAAATTATTTTAACTATTTGTTATAATTAATCAAATTTTTATTTTTACTTTTTTTAAATTAAAAATGTGCATATTCAATTTGTCAATCAATATTATACATTGATAAATAAAAAATAAATTAAATATTGATATAATATTAACATGATGATTTAAATATAATTAAAAATATCAAAAATAATAATAATAATAATAATAATAATAATAATAACAATAATAAACGTAAAAAAAATAATAAATTATTATATTAAAATAACATTCTTAAATGAAACTTAACCAAACTTATGAGATATGCTAATTAATTAATAAGGGAAATATCGATTAATATATAAATATGGAAGGGATTATTGCACTTGAAAAAAATGATTTTTCGCTTGTATTTTTTTTAAGAAGCAAATTTTATTTAGCTTTTTCTAAACAACAGAAAAATGTTTCTATTTCCATTTGAAAATCAGTTTTATTGATTTGTCAAACACCTTATTTCTTTTTTAAAAATATTTTTTTCCCTCAAAATAATTGGTTTTGACCTTCCAACAGGAATAGTAATGCCAAACAAATTCTAAATCGGATGTTAAAATGAGACGGAGGAAGTAATATATGAAGACGGAATTTCTTAATTAAACATTTCTTAAAATGAGAGGGGACAATTATTACACAACAACGAGGAATATTCTAAATGAATTGAACTACTATTTTTTTCCTCACCACCCCACCCCAAAATATGAATTGGAAAGTTTACTTTTAAATAATCATTAAAACAAAGAACGATTCGAGAAGATGGACCATAATGTCAATATTTTGACAAGAAATTCGTATCGTTGCAAATTTAACTATATATACATTTCCACTAATAGAAACATAAAGTTCCACTAATAGTGTAAATTAAAGACCTAAGAAATCTATTTTTTATATTTTTTATATAGAAGCACCAATGCCTCTCTTTATGCGTTTACGTTATTCACGAGGATCGAGTTGGTTCCTCTTGTTAGAACAATTTATGAAAATGCTAGAATTTAAAAAAATATATTTCCTTTTGCTATTTGATACATAAACTTTGACAATACACAAAAGAGTAGAAGTGAAGAGGTTTTTTTTTTTTTTAAGAAATTTCAATCTAGTATCAACAAGTATATTGTTATAGTGAAAAATACACGAATCATGAATGTCAAAGGTAAAATAGTAATGAAAAGTTGATAAGTTGGCAGATTTATATGGAAGAGTTGACCAAAATAATCTATTATTTGATTCAATTCAACAAAATAATATGAAACTTTGAAATTTTACAAAATTAGTATAAACGTTGTTGGTAGTAATGTATTAGGCTTTATTTCATTTTAAAAAATAAACGAACCAAAAATACTTGGGAGACGGCGTTAAAGAAGATTTACGTTACTAGTAGTAACATTTTAGGCTTAAAACGTTACCATTAGCAACGAGTCTCTGCAAATTTGCCACTTTCGAATCCTTGTACCAAATTTCGTTATTACGAAGCATGTTTTAAAGGTAAAACGTTACTCTTAGTAACGATTTTGTCGAATCAAATCACGTCTTCCAACTGAGAATCTTTGTACGAAATCTGACGTTAAAGTCGTTACTATGAGTCACATTTTAAGACTAAAACGTTACTCTGAGTAACGATTCTATCGAATCATGTCACGGGGATCTGAAGATGTCTTGTTGATTTGATCTGCCAATAACGTTACTATACGTTACGTTTTAACTTTAAAACGTGACTGACAGTAATAATAAACTGCTAAAGTATTCCTTTTACAATTTGACCACAGATCATTATAAGAAATGGTTGTGTAGAATGTTTAGCACATTCCAATAATTTTCTGCAAAGCTTCTGCTTATGTGCTCCATTGTTGAATCAATACTCACAAAATTTTAATAGGTATAGCTTGTCAATATGCTGTAATGTATTTATAAAAATATATTTTTAATAACTATAATGCATCTTATTTTTGTGTGTAGGATTTTTTGATGGCTAATTTTGAAGATAACGTGATGATTGCTTTGTGTTGGGGTGGTGAAATAATCACTGAAATGAATGAATTTCGATATAACGAATGTATCAGAATGATTGTTAGCATGTCTATTTCGACCAACTACGTTGACTTAATTAAATTGTTGCATGAGAAAATGGGGACTGATGGTGAAAATATTCAATTGAATATTTCTGAAAAATATCTATGCTCATTTCAAGGTAACATTACAAGATTTATTGAGTTCAAAATTGAGAATGACCAATCTTTGCTACAATTTTTTGCCATTCCTCAGAAATTTTTGATCAAGATTGATATAAATTTTTTGGAGATGTATATAAAGATTAGACCAATAAATCAAGATAATCTATTTCGAATGAATGATCAACATGGTTATCATATGAATTTATTGGCTCAAAATTATGAATTTGCCACAATCAGTCAGCCTCATTATGCATACAGTGCAACACATGGTATCCATCAATCATTTGGTGTAGGCCTTAACGAGCATGAAAATCGATCATTTGCGGAATGCTCGAGTAGTCAAAGACATATTGAGAGTAGCCACAACCAATAAGAAATCAGGTAGAGTAATCTTTTCATATAAAAAATACTAATTCTATTTAGTAGCATGAATAATTAATTATTTTCATTTTATGTATTTCATGAAATTAACTTATTTTCTTCTTTAGAGAAGATGAAGCTACCTTTGATTTGTGTAATGATGCACATGCTCAAAGAAACGATGAAAATTCGGAGGAGGATGAACCTTTAGAAGATGATGGAGAGAGTAAAGCCATTGAAAGTGAATCCGATGAAGATATTAGAGATTTACCTCAAAATAATAGTGGGGTAAATCTTCAAAATCAATTTGATCAGGATGTATCTGAAATGCAAAATCATGATATACCTTACCTTACAACATTGGAGAACGAGGAAGATATTTTTATCACTACTCGTGAATCCGAAATGAAATGTTGTTCTGTTTGGTCCGAGGATGCAAAAAAAAGATTTAGAAAAAGATATGTGTTTTAACAGCAAAGCTAAGTTGAAATGGGCAATGACAATTGGAGTTTGCGCAAAAATAAGAATTCAAGGTTGTAATATCAACTAAGAGCTTATGAACTGTGAGATGCAGGTTTTATGATTCATTGGGTTGTCCATGGTTTCTTCGAGGTCGGAAGGTTGGAGGTAGCCTTTGAAAGATAGGAAAGTATTTTAATAATCATAGATGTGAGACTGAAGGGCTTACAACAGGTCACACTAACTTAGATACCAATTTAATTGCATCTTTGTTTTTAAATCAAATACGTAAAAATCCCTAATTATTGGTAGTAGATGTCATTTCTGAGGTTCATGAAAAATTTGGTCATCAAGTAACATATAGAAAAGCGTGGCTTGGGCGTCAACGCGCATTTACATTGGTATATGGTGATTTTCAAAATTCATTTAGTGAGCTTCCTAAGTTTTTTGCAGCTTTTCAATACTCTAATCCTAGAACAGTTGTGGAATGGAAACACGAAGAGTCAATGAGTTCGCCAGAGGTAAAAACTTTCAAGTTTGTATTTTGAGCTTTCAAGCCATGCATTGATGGATTCCAAACTTGTCTTCCTGTTATTTCAGTAGATGAAACTCATATGTATGGTAAATATGAGATAAAATTGTTAATTGCTGTTGGAGTTGACGGAAATGATAACATTCTTCCTCTTGCGTTTGCTATTGTTGACAAGGAATAGAAAGAGGCATAGAAATGGTTTTTTAGGAAACTGAGTACACATGTGATAAAGGATAGAGAAGACATATGTATTATCTCTGATAGGGCAAAATGAACCTTGACTAGTTTATCAGAATTGTGGCAATTTCAAGAGTCTCGGGCCTTTCATCGATTTTGTTTAAGGCATCTTAAGAGTAACTTTCAATCTCAATTTCAAAACAGGGACCTCAGTAATCTGATGTGGAGGGCTTCTACTGCTCATCAAATAAGGAAGTTTGAAGCTTTGATGTGGGAAATTCAGGAAGAAAATAGAGAAGCATATAAATACCTCATGCGAATTCCATTGAACAAATGGAGACTGTTAGCCATGATGATGGAAATAGATGGGGAGTATTGACAACAAATCTTTCAGAGTCTTTCAACGGACTTCTAAAGAAAGCTCGAGGCTTGCCTGTCACTACCATAGTTAGACTTTCATTGGAGCAAACCGTTGAACGATATACTGGTAAATGTCAAACAAATCACCAACCTGTAGAGCAAAAAGAATTGTGGACAAGCAGTTTCAAAATGAAGTGGGAAAAGAACTATGAAAGTTCAAAAAGACACTTTGTTTATGATTGGAATATATCCACAGGGGTATATGACGTTAGATCTTTACAGATTGATGGTACTGGTGGTAATCATCACTGTGTTTCACTAAGTGAAAAAAAATGTGATTGTAAAAAATGGGCTAATTTGCACTTTCCGTGTTCACATGACATGAAGGTTACTGAAAGAATGGGAGCACAAGCTAGAAATTTTGTAAGAGAGCATTTCACAACAGAGAATTATGTTGCAACATATTCTGGGTCATTCTCACCGATTGGGCACGAGGCATATTGGCCATCGCCAAGTTTTATAATGAGAAGTAATGAATTTTATTGTCGTCCCAATCGATCAAGGACTACTAGAATTCCTAATGAGATGGATCGTGATCCTGCAGTATATGTGCGGGCTTTTGAATTGTGTAGACAGACCGGGCATGATAGGCGTTCCAACTCAAAATCAAACTTAAGTGGGTAGTCTAAATATGTATTTTTACTTTCAAATAACTCTAATTATGTATTTTGCTTAATTTTAATTTGTGTGGCATCATTTGTATTTTTCAAGTTGTTCAAATATTCATGACCAAGTTCATGATTCTGTATGTTTCACTCAACAATTACTTCGTCCATATCTGTTCAATGCTATGAAAATAACTTGCTCTCATATACATCACCAAAATACCAAGTAAAATTAAAGGCTTAAACCATCTTTCGGAAGAAATTGGTGATCACAAGTTAAACAAAATGTCATAACGTGAGAAACTTATAAACACCTTTTAATATAGGCAATGTAAACTTACATCACCAAAAATACTATGATAGCACCATTCTGGAGCCTTTATACTTTTGGCATTAAAGTACTCTATTCACAAAGTGCAAGTAAATACTCAGACCACAATTTTTCATTACAATTTCTAGCAGCATCAATTTCCAGTACTGGCTGCAATTTTCAGCAGCACCACAATTTTTCATTATTTATTCTTTGCTCTTTTTTTTTTTACATATTGGATAGCATAGTGACCACCTGTAAAGAAAATATAAGTGTTCTATTATTCAAAAGGAGAGTGAAGCCAAAAATAAAAAAATGTAAGATATTACCAGTCCTACAAGGCTTAAGTTTAATTTTACGCTTCTCCCTCCTTGATGGTTCACCATCTTGAATATTCGTATCACCGCCTTCGTTTGCATCCTTTGGATCATTATCGTCCACTTGATTATTCGGGTCCTCTAAATTATTAATGGCATCAGGGGTCTCAATGATCATTGGCACAGGCGATGAGGTAAAGTTTGGGACATTCTCAAAATTTTGAGGTTGATAATTACCAACAACATTCTCAAGTGATGAAAGACTTAGATGACTTGATATTTGTAGAGTTTGTGGCGTCACATATGGCATGATATCTGTTTGTGACAGTTGATATGTCATATTTGATGCCTGAGTGAATTCATGAGTGCAACCTCTTGAAATGGAACCAATATTATAATTAGATGTTGCTTGATAATCTTCTGGGGCTACTTGGACATTTTGTGTGGCCTGATCCATTTCAACATGTGCTTGTCCTCTTTCAAGAGCACGTTCTCTTCTACCAGCAACACCACCTTTTCCTCGCCTACGAACTGGGGGATGTAACTGGACAGGTTGTACAATATCTCTTCTATAATCGGCTGACACATGAACCCTATCAGCCTCATGGACATATTTCAAACAATCAGAACCTTGATCCCGCACCATTTTTCTAAACATGTATAAGGCCTCATATGATGGATTATCGCCAAGTGTTTTAGCTTCATCAACCATCGAATGAATATGGCGTACCTAAGAGCAAAGGAGGCATTTATAATTGAGCTTAGAATTTAATATTTAGAGACACTTATTCACCACGAGAATCAATCCAATTTTTTTCTTTAATGTATATCAAAATAATGATACCAAAACTAGAAGACTTACAGCTTCTTTTACTCAAAAACTTGGTAACATTACAAAAACATCCACAACTCAAATATGCAGTTCAAGATCCCTGTACCCATTTGCAATTCATACAGACCCTATGCATTTAAGTTGTTTTAAGGAGTACAAGACCAATCCAATTGCCCACTCTCAAAGTAGACATGCTACTGTACATGTATATATGCATTAATAAAATCAGTAGCTTTAGTAACTATCAAAAGTATCCTATATTAAGTAAAAGTACCACAAATACCAATTAAGTAAGAATAATTAAATGAGGTGACACATACCATAGTTTCATATGCCGTTGAACCTTGTTGACTTTGAGGACACGAATTAGGATTACCAATAACAAGACGAGTGATGCGCCTAAACCAAATAAGGTAAGGGTCATCATACCGAAGTGGTTCATGATTGACCGGTGCATCACAACTATATTGGAGCCGTTGGTTCCAAAGTGATAACCATTGTGCATGTTCCAATTCCCAATTTGTATTTGGTCTTTCCCGACGATCATGACGAAAGTGTGGAATCAAATGAAAATGGAGTTGGAATAGCTTGTTGCAATCCAAATTGTCTCATCACACGATCTGGCAAATGAACCTCGACTACATTCCAACAAAAGATTGGAACTCTAACCCGCCATATGTTTCATCCAGCGTGACAATAGACAGGAAGACTCTCAATCAAGTCATCGGGATATGGTTCCCAAATAAACTACATGAAAAAGGAAATAAAATAAAATGAGTCTTTACATTTACAATCTTTATAAAAAAATAAAAATGATATGCATTGTACCTGTTATTCTATCATAGAGTCAAGGGCATTCCTATAAACTTTCAACACATGCTTGGTAGTATTCGTCCAACTAAGATGCGCAAACCATCTAGTAGCATATGGACCCCTAGGAAAATCAACAAAAATAGTTCTCGCATCTTTCTTGGCTACCATCTGAGAACTGAGGACAATGACTCTCTCCCATGACCAAATCTGTAAGAAAAAGTTGTAAGATTACATCTTTTAAAGTTCCCACCATCCAATAATTCTATGGAGACAAATCAAAGCTTACATCTTTCAAAGTTTCCATCGTCCAGTAGCACTATATATATACTAAAAAATAAATTATAACTAGAAACAAATATTATTTTGATAGGTAACACAAACAAAACATAATATGAGACATACGTGTAGAGCATGTGTCCAAAACTAGTAAATTATAAGAAATACAAATAAATAATTTGTACAATTTTTAGGTATACCTGAAGTAGTGGTAGAAATTCGGCTATTTCATTTTGGGTAGTCTGTGAGGCTTTACAAAGAAAATGATATAAGTAAGCTAAGGTCGCACTCCCCCAACTATAAGACCCAATTTTATCGATGTCCTCGAGCATAGGTAAGTACATAAGCTTCAAATAACCACCAGATGTATCCGCCATCAACATACCCGCAATCATCCAGAACATGTAACATCTGGCCTTCTGATTGATCATATCTTGTGTTGCCGTGTTCGGCAACTCTGGTTGGCTTAGCATGTATGCATTAAATGCAGCGACCTTGAGGGAATTTGTTTTGAAGTCTTCACGAGATGGAATGAAACCTAATAATCTTTGACAAATGTTTTGCCAATCTCCTATGGTCTTTATCGTCTCATTACCAAGTACTGGATCACCATTCACAGGTAATCCATACAGCAACACCTCTACGTCCTGTAAGGTGACTGTTGCTTCACCTGTCCTAAAGTGAAAAGTATGAGTTTCGGGACGCCATCGCTCAACTAGTGCAGTGATCAAACTACGGTCGATAGCAGGACGATTAGCTCTGTAAACACCATACAATCCACATAATCTAATCACTTCAAGAACTCGTGGATGGATAGGATATTTTTCTACGAGCTTCCAAAAATTTCCATCTTCTCTCCTCGTATTAAGAATCATATTAGAACTTCCTTCCCATATATCCTGTGATCTATGAGTGAGTTGTCCCGTTAATACATCCAATTCAAGTGGACCAGATAGTGTATTCACTATTATCCGCCATAAAAGAAAATACATTATGAGATACATATGAAAGTAAACTTAAATGTTAGCTCAAATATTGTTATGTGATTTTTTCTTGACATTCATCTAAAAAAGAGAAGCATGAATTAGACGAAGCGAATTAGGAACTTGGATAGGCAGCATGCTATTACTATGGCTCTAATTAACAATGTTTTGATACCAAGTGAAAATGATCCCAAAAAAGTGTCTTGAAAGATCTAAAAAATTATTTGGCATTATCAGAGATTGTATCTTCTTCATATTAGAAAAAGAGAAAACTTGTAAGTTAATATAAGATAGTATGTGGCCAGAGCAATGTATGCCCTTACAATCAAAGAGATTTTCTTTATGCAGTTGATACCTTTGCTCATCGGAGCTTTTTCCGTTATCCGAATCAACGGTAGTTGGGATGTGAAAGTTGCTACGAAGGCAAATAAAAAAATCAGAGAGAGTTCGAGTTCGTGTCGGAAAATAGTCCAAAAAAATTAAAATCAAATCAAATCAAATCAAAATCTATAACAAAATAGAATCCTATATTGAAATTCAATTTTATGGGTTTTTCCTCAATTTACAAAAGATAGAATTCTTCTATGGATTTGTCAAGCCTTACTTCATAAAGAAAAATCAAACCTTGAACAAATAAAATTACCTTGAAATAGTTATGGCGCTGAATCTCCTTCTTCCGGCAACACTAGCGGCAAGAATCGGGAACGGAACAGTCTTCGCAGCACTAGATGAGATTGAGGTTAGGGCAGGGGTGAAATTTCAAAGTAGAACTGAAATTGGGTTTAGAGTAGGTTAAATCGTATAAGGATCAAAATTGGGTTTAGGGAAAATTTAGAATTAAATGTATAAATAAATATAAAACGTTACCTGTAGTAACGTTTTCCTACTTAATGTCGTTCCTCATTAACTTTTGTCCATTTATTCCTTTGAAATGAAATATGGGCTAATACGTTACTGCCAACAACGTTTATACTAGTTTTGTAAAGTTTCAAAAAAATGTATTATTACTGTAAATTGATTTAAATAGTAGTTTATTTTGGTCAAAAATTCATTTATATGTGTGATTCGATTCTTACTGTTCCACTTTTCTTTCCCTTTCACGTCCTCAACTCCCATTGCAATAAAACTCTGTATTTGATAGTAATATGCTAAAAAAAATCATTTTGTATGTATAAACAATCTATCAAGAACTTATTGAGAAAAAATAATTGTGTTTCAGGACTCATAATTTAAATTTTCTGATTCCGATTTTGTTCATTATTCCTACCCTTTCTCGTCTGAAAATAATAATAATTGTCTTCTCAAGCCTCTTCCTTAATTCTGTATATAATTGATAAAATATTTTTTATACTAGGTAATTATATGAAAACGTTGATAACGGTGGTAATTAAACCCTCAATTTTGCATGGTAAAATTCTCAAAAACGAAAACAAATGAATAGGGGGACTTTGCTAAATAAGTCGAAAGAAATTCTAAGCCCAATAGGCAATTTCTCGTTAGTCGTTACTATAAGGCCTCTTTCTAATTCCAATATCGTCCTTCAAATCTAACCCATTAAATTTGAGTATCTGACAACAATTTTTTGAAAAAATTGCATAGGTGTATTACAACTAATTAAGCGTTTCTATAATATATTGAAGAAAAATACACTTAGATACATATATTTTTGCTATCAGATACACACAAATAGGGAGAGGCGAGCGAGATTGGGGAGGGAGGTGAACGAGATTCGTATGTATCCCAGATACATGTGAATCACACCAGATATATACAAATACATGTATCTAAGATACCAGATACATGAGAGAGTGGCGAGCGAGATTTGTTATGTATCCCTGATACATGCAAATCCACTTGGATACAATTTATCTAGAACAAATTACACCTAAATTTGACTCTATGTATATGAAATACATGTATATATACGTATATGGAGGCACCAAAATCTGGTAAGATATGTAATATTGCAAACTAAAGTGTATATTTAAATAATTAACTCGTAAACTAGTGAGATTTATGTAAATTTTTCTATTTTTTTTGGAGAAATTGCCAAATATTTATTTTTTTGGGACGTATTAGCATTTCAAAATCATTTAATATCTTGTCAATTTTTGATAGAAAAAGACATATTTGGAAACAAATACTTCTACCCAAACTTAGAAAACTTTGGAATAAGACCCAAGTGTCATTTCATAATTAAGATTAAAAAAAGTACATAATTAATTCTACAATGGAGCCTAAAGAATATAATAAATGAATGTCACATGGCGTATCAGATAGGTCGTCTGTTTGTAAACCTGTTACGTCGGAAGTGAAGAAAACCATTATTGGATCTCGTTTCCGGTTGTCTCAACGAGTTTGTGAGCCTAAAATCAAATGATATAAAAAGATTTTATTTTTTTTGTAATCGTATATAAATTGAATAAAATACTTATTCAATTTATATATGATTACAAAAAAAGACCTTTTTATACCATTTAAATTTAGGCTCTCAAACTTGTTCAATATAATCCTAAGTGAAGTCTTAAGAAGATAGAATGTACACCTTATGAAGTAAGAAGGTAAACAATGTAAATTTCAATGAAAAAATATAATATAAAGTTAAAATAATAAAACTTGACAAAAGATTATATAATAATATCGAAATAATGTCCAACGAGAGTTGTGATGGAATGACAAGTACTTCACAAATACTCCTTCTTTCTTAATCAAATGTCTCATATTTGAGTTCCTTGGGTACAAAGTCGTCTTTGCTAGGGAGTGCTTTACCCCCAATCTTCCTTGCACAAATCTAAATTTAGTCGAACTCCAATGTGGATACCGAATATCTGATTGGAAATAAAAAAAATTGATATAAATATAATGAGCATTGAATTTGACAAGTTGATAAAACAATGTTAAAATAGTATTGATTTGTTGCGGTACTCAAAAAGACATCATAAATAAATTTGATCTTTTTATATATATAAAATTCTTTTTTAAAAAATAAGTGATTTTCTTATTATTATTTTTGTATTAGATGGATAAAAAGAGTAAATTGGACCCTAATTGTTAATTAAAAAAGAAGAAGGCAAATCTAAATCATTTTTTACGGTGGGTAAGAGAAAATGATATAAATAGTCCCTTAATTATAGGAGTAGGTCTAAAATGGTCCTTTAATTATACATTTAACGGATTTAGTCCTTTAACTATTCAAAAACTTATCAGTTTTGGTTCCTTAACTATACACTTATCGGTTTTAGTCCCTTAACTATAAATTTACCGATTTTAGTCCTTTAAGTATTCAAAAACTTATTAGGTTTGGTCTTTGTCCATTTTTTAAATACAAATAGCTTAGATTTATATTAACGGAAATCTTCGTAAAATTAAATCTTTAACCCATTTTTTAAATTGTTTCTCTATCCCCACCCTTTTTTCTTCAAACTACTCTTATGAAAAGAACAATAACGTCAACGATTCAAAATAAAATTAATGAGGAATGAAGATATAAGTCCTAATTTTTTTTAATGGAGGATAAAATTAAGCATATAATTGTTGTTAATGACTTGAATCCGCACTTAAATATGCTAATCAGTGCGGCTTTTATTTAATTTACTCAAATTTCTTTATGTAAAATAAAATAAATAGAATAATAAAATTGATCTATTTAAAAAAATAAAAAAAATTACAAATCTACCATTTTATAAATTTCAATTTCTGAAAAATTAAACAAATTTTGTTCAATGAAGTCGTTAGAGTACAAACTTTGGATTTAACGGGTAATCATCTTTTTCTTTTTATAATAAAGTTTAGCAAATTTTGTTTAATAAAGTTTTCTTTACTCGTGATTTTTTTTTTAAATCGTTGAGGTTAAAGTTCTTCGCGTAAGGTTAATTTGAAGAAAAAGTAGCGGAGAGAGAGAAACAACAGAGAAAGTTACTAAAAGATTTAATTTCTCGAGACATGGATTTTATTAATATAAACCGAAGCTATTTGTATTAAAAAAATGGACAAAGACCAAACCTGATAAGTTTTTGTATACTTAAAGGACTAAAATCGGTAAGTTTATAGTTAAAGGACTAAAATCGGTAAGTATATAATTAAGAAATCAAAACTGATAAGTTTTTGAATAGTTAAAAGACTAAATCCGTACGATGAAGGACCATTTTAAACGTACTCTATAGTTAACGGACTGGCATTTTCTCGTGGGGGTAAAATATAAACATTTTTCATACTGTTCCCTTGTTCTAATAATTATTTTCCCAATCCAGCTAAGTAATCAACATTTCCCGGTCAGTTTTTTGTTTTTGTCAACGGCCGGCCGGCCGGCCGATGTACAGTATTTTCAGTCCGACAATATCGAAATTCGCAGTGATGTTGTCACTCAATAGAAGAACGAATTCAACCACACCCAATGAGCCCCTTTTACACACACAAGACACAGTCTTGGAGGAAAAGGAAGAATCAAAACCAGAAAATTTGGTGAAAAGAACATGCCAAGAATCAAAGATGATATGGGAAATAGCCGGACCCTCTATTTTCAATCGATTGACCATGTTTTCTCTCACTGTCATCAGTCAATCCTTCGCTGGACACTTGGGTAACCGTGACCTCGCCGCCATTTCCATTGCCACCACCTTCTTCATCTCCATTACCTTCGGATTCTTGGTATGTCTTACTTTTTGAAAGATTTATAAGTTATATGCACTCATAGTCACAGGCGAAGTTAGGATTTTGAGTTTATGTGTTCTACATTATAGAAAAGAAAGTTACCATGTTATTGATAAATGTGGATTTAAACATAAATACATGATTTGTGCTATAGCTACTTAGTTATGCCGAACCCATTTGTGCTCATAGCATATAATTTTTAATATTAATGCATCTCACTGATATTTACCTGCAATTATGTCACAAATAGTCAGATTGTACATTTTCTACCTTGATAGTGTATATTAAACTCGAAAATAGAAAGTCACCAAATGATTGGATTTTGCAATAAGAAATATGTAATGAGGTAAGAAGTTTGATTAAGATCCATAAGTCTAATATAGAGGAAACTATCATCTACTTTATGTGATTTTTTGGTTGAAATTTTATTGTGGTAGTGTAACTAGTGTTGCTGATTGGTCAGCTGGGAATGGCAAGTGCATTGGAGACACTGTGTGGACAGGCTTATGGGGCAAAGCAATACGCTTTGCTGGGTGTATACTTGCAACGTTCTTTGGTCGTATTGTTCCTTAGCTCTCTAGTACTGTTGCCTCTTTTTGTGTTTGCCGAGCCTATATTGGAGTTTCTGGGGCAGCCAGAAGCAGTGGCTAAATTGACTGGAAAGATTGCAATTTGGCTGATACCTATGCACTTGAGCTTTCCTTTCCAATTTACGTTGTTAAGGTTCCTGCAGTGCCAGCTAAAAACAGTGGTAATTGCTTGGGTTTCTGCTGGGACACTTGCTCTTCATGTGGTTTTGTGTTGGATTTTTCTTTATAAATTGGGATTTGGAATTGTTGGGACTGCCCTTATTCTTGATATCTCTTGGTGGATTTCTGTGTTGGGGCTTCTTGCTTACATTGTTTTCGGTGGGTGCCCTCATTCTTGGACTGGTTTCTCTATGCAAGCGTTTGTTGGCCTTTGGGATTTTCTCACGCTCGCTGTGGCTTCTGGGGTGATGCTACTGTATGGTTCCTTTTTCCTCATTTGTCTCTGTTATCAAGAACAGTCACATTGATATATAGATTAATATTCTTTTAAGGCATAGAAGTTGATGTTTCAGGTTGGAGAATATTTATTTTAGAGTGCTAGTTATTGTGTCAGGGCACATGAACAATACTGAGGTTGCAGTCGATGCACTCTCTATCTGGTTCGATATTTTTATCGTATACTCAGCTTTTGTAAATGTTTTTTCTGCTTGATTTTCAAGTAACTGATGTTGTTTCTTCCCCAGTATTACTATCATCGGATGGGAATCCATGATTCCACTAGGATTTTTGGCAGCAACAGGGTATGTCATCAAATAATTTTGAGTCCATTTCTATTGTCTTATGGGTGTTTCCTTTTGGCTTGCCAATAATAAGAGACGGAAACATTTAGCTTATGTGTAATTATCTTTTCTCTTCTGGTACCTGAAAACGTATTAATGACATAAAAGAGCATATCTTATTTCTTGTTTTATACCATTGAAATTTTACTGGCTATAGTGCTGTAGGAACATTACATCCAATAACCATTTCTATAAACACAGGGTACGAGTTGCAAATGAACTTGGAGCTGGAAACGGAAACCGTGCAAAGTTTGCCACGAAAGTTGCATTGTTGAACACTTTAGCATTGGGAATTTTGTTTTGGTCAATTGTTATGGTCTTTCCTGATAAGCTTTCTATGATCTTCACCTCAAGCATTCCTGTCATTAAAATGGTGGGTGGATTTGCTTTCTTGTTAGCAACCACAATCCTCTGTAATTGTGTTCAACCAGTTCTTTCAGGTGAGAAATTTTAGGAGTTCAATTTTTATATATTGCTTTCAACTATCACGTACAGAGGCGTATTTAGCTTTATGGCACCGCGTTCATTTGAACCAAGTACTTTTGACACAAAGTATATTTTAAATTTTGAACTCATAAAATTTAAATTTTAGATCCGCCTCTGATCGTATACTAAAAGATAAAGAGAGGAATGAATTAGGAACCTAAAAACTAAGTTATCTGCTAAACCAGGTTATATACTCTTATAACATAACTTTACTTGACATGGTCAGTGTCTAAAGTATGTAAGTTAAATCCATCTTAAACCACTTAATACTGACATTCATATGAAAAGCCATGTATCGTAGTAGTTAAATACTCATCGGTTACAATGTTTTCAGGCGTAGCAGTTGGATCCGGTTGGCAGGCACTTGTGGCATATGTCAACTTAGGCAGCTACTATTTAGTAGGAGTGCCCCTTGGTATTTTATTTGGATGGTCACTAAACTTTGGATTAACGGTATGTGATAATATTAACTGGTGAAAACGACTACAATCTACTATACCCAAATGTATACTGGAGAATCAAGATGACATTAATCAAATAAATTTGCAGGGCTTATGGTACGGTATGATCATGGGGACAGTAGTTCAAACCTTGATTTTAGCGATTATGACCATCAGATGTCAATGGACCATATAAAGAGGTAAAATATCAAACTAGATAGTTCTTTGTTTAATATCTCTGTGTAGCTAAAGGCCTTCTACCTCATCTTAATTTCTATAGGAGTGGAAAAGCTCAAAATGGTCCCTTATCTTTGAGGTTATTCCCAAAATCATCTCATATATATTATATGGAGCACTATAGTCCCTTAAGTTCACAATAATGGAGCTCATTTAGTAGTACTCCCAAACAGAAATGGTGATCTTTGAACGACAACATTGGTTAAGTATCGAAGTAGACCAAATAACTCCTCAACTACACTACGTACTGTGATAACTTGACCCTAATCATGATCCACTGACCCTTTTTCTCATATATAAAAGCATCATGAATCTTGTTCCGCACCATGCCACAACATGAGCTCTTACTCTAAAACCTTACATGCACACAGATACTGACAACTTGAAACTGGAAAGGAAAAACAAAAACTAAAGCTTACGAAAAACGTAAACTCATATTAGTGATAGAATGAAGAAAATCATTATTGTATTAAACAGTTTTACATTAATATGCACAGTTAAATTTTAATTTTATGCTATACTAATACGATAGATAGAACTCCGAAAATGAATATATGATCTTCCTAAAAGAGAGTGAAGACTAGAAAAGCATTATATGAGGAACAAATAAGGTAAACAAATAGCAAGTAAAATGAAAGAACGACATAGACACATCATTGTTTTCTCATGGATGATAGAACAATATAAGAGCTCTGTATATCTTGATCAAACAAGTGTTCTTTTAGAAAAAAATGTATTTTATCAAAACATCGGAAAATGGTCAAATTTGCTCCCCTAAAATGCAAAAAGGATCGTTTTTACCCTCCATTACACTATTCGTATTAAAATACTCCTGTCGTTACCTAAATGGTTCAAATATGCCCAGCCTCCGTTAGGCCTGTCCAAGGTGGATACTCAATCCCACGTGTCACTGACATTTTTATGAAGTGCACGTCATGTGGCATGCCAACTCGGCGTCCCAACCCATTTTGATAAGATCACAGTTTCTGTTTGGGAGTATTACATGTGCTCTCTTATTGTAAACTGCTCTCTTATTGTAAACTTAAGACGCTATTACTGCTCCATATAATAAATAAGGGATCATTTTTGGTCTAACCTCGAAGATAAAGAGACCCTTTTGGGCCTTTCCTCTCTAGGAAGTTCAACTTTTTTTCTAATGGACATTCAACTTAGGTATGAGAATTTGAAATTCAAGAGTTAGGTCAATGTTATCGCTCTTGATTCATTAAGGCTCATTGACAAAAGGTTCCATTCTCGCAGGCATGGTGAAAATTTGCTGTCTGCTTATGTTGGAAGATATCTATGCTATTTGTTGTTGTATAATAACTTTGTTCCAGTTTGTTTTTTTCTCCCCATTTAATCATCGGTATCTGAAACTCACTTGAGCACTCCATCCAATTGCTTATGTGCTTGGCGATGGGAGCTTGCAGAGACAGAAACTGATGAGGTCTCATTACATGGAGTGCTTCTTTTTACCCCTCAATTTTTTGGTCTTTTGGCTTTAGGAGAGCAGGGGAGGGGAGAGGTGATTAGACGAAAAATAACAAGCTTACGGAGGAAATGAGTCTTGATACAAGGATATGGATCGTTGTTGATACTAATATTCTTTACTGTATCTTTTTTCCTTCCCTACTTGTTTGATATGCTTTACTTGATATGAGGGTCTATCGAAAACATCCTCTCTACCCCTATAAAGTAGGGGTAAGGTTACGTTCACTCCATCTTTTTCAAACTCCACTTGTGGGATTCAACTGGGTATGTTATTGTTGTTGTAGAGAAAGCAGAAGGGTGTCTGAATGGTATAGATATTGAATTTCTTGAAGTATTTTTTTCTTAATCTCAGTTAGCTTCTAAAGTTGCCTTGTATAATATGTTGAAATATTACCTGAAACGTTTAGCAAAATCAATGACTCATAATTTTTCTGGAATTTGAGCAAAATTTTGGGTTTACTAAAAGTTAAGCCAGATAGAGTTAATTGAACTAATCAACTAAATTATTATAACCTCGAGAAAAATTGGTCTATAGACAACATCATTGTGATAAAGATTCTAATGTTAAAGGAATCATTACTGCAAGGACAGAGGGGAGTATTATTATATATAATATGAGGAAATTTGTCCAATAATTAGAGGCCTTAGTTCATTTATTGAAGTTCTTTTTTTGGTTTTCAGGAGCTGTATCGAAGCCCGATTAAATTTAAATTTGTGAAAGAAATTTTATATTAGAAATAAAGAAGTACTTACTACGCCATCGTAACATATAACTTTAAAGCACTTACCACGCCATCACAACATATAATTTTAATTTCTGGACATATTTTGATGCATATATTTGTAATTTAATGTAACTTTCGTTTTACCTGACCCTTTTTTATTATAAAAAAAGTATAAATCTCATTTTTCCTGTTCAATTGTTACTAATCTCTAACAATCATTCCTCAGAAGTTTATTTAATTTATATTTAGGGGGTTCACAGAAAATTGATAAATCAAGGGATCCATAAATCTAATCAAAATGAAAATTGAGTCGGGAAAAAACTCAATACTTTTTCGTTTGATTTTTTATATTAAAATATGATATAAAGTTTTATTTGATTTAATTAAACCAGCTATACAAATACTATTTAAAAAAATAATATAATTTTACACACATATATAAATATTTGAATTTTTTTTATAATATGCTACCTTTTATTCTTTTGAGCCGAAATTAACAAAATATGCAGAAAACAAATATTTAACTGTAGCATCTAGTAAGTAATATATAAGTAAACATATATAACTTATTATGATTAATTAATATAAACATTTTAGAAGTAAAAATCGATCTAAATCTAACCATAAACACCTAATTACTTTCTTATTTAGGTCGCCTTTGTTGTATATCTCGTTATCAAGTCTAGATTGTATATCAAAAAGAGTTGGCATCAAATTGCTTGGAGAAGTAGCCATTTTCGATTTTGCTACATAATTGTTCGTTCTATTGTATATATATACCATGCTTCTGCTTTTTTAAATCGTTTACATTCTTAGTACTATTTTTTAGATTTTATCATTTTTATTTTATATTTAACGATATTTTGTCATAATAATGACAATTACATGTCAACAATAATAAATATAGTACATTCGAAATATCGTAGGAGACGAAAAAAGAAGAAGAAAGACATGGGAGCAGCCTAGTCAAATACTTGTCAAAATTGACATGAAACAGTATACTATTTACTGCGTCTGTATGTCTTTTCTATAAAAGCCACATTGTACTGTCCCTTTGGTTGGCCCCGTTGAATTTATGCACAAATTAGGTAATATAGTTATAATATTGATTATTTTTAATTTGTGAAATTTTGCTATTCGATTTTCTAATTGTATAAATTTAAAATTTGTATATGCTTACTCTAGATATTTGTATATGATTTATGAAAAATTCATAATAAATTATCTTGTTTGTATATTGGCAACCGTAATATATAAACGGAGTTTTATATAAATACAAAATTTGTATATATTTATACTGTTTGTATATTCACAAGTAAAATATACCAACGAGCAAGCGAAATTACAAACCACAACCTCCAAACCTCCACTCCTATTGTTGTTTGCGTAAATCATATATAAATATTTTTAATTACTTATTAAATAAAAAAATCACCATAAGATCATAGATAAATATTTCTACCAAATACACGCTCTAAGATCAGTATAACTTTTGATTAATTTTATTGAAACAAATTTTGGTGATGAAATTGCAATTGAAGTAAAATCCAAACAAAAAACACGTGACGATTCAAATTGACAACTGACGTAGGCACGTAGGTGGCCATAGATTCCCCTTTCTCATAATAATTAACTAGATCATATTACATCTTTTAAAATAGTTATAGTTTTGGTTACTTACCAAATATATATACAATTGCATTGAATGAATAATTTAAAACAGAAATATTAGTCCAATTAGGTTGAGCGTAAAAACTTCCATCGTCATCGTTACTTTATAAATTTTCTATTAAATTCCCCCATACAACTCTAATTCTTATATCGTGACTAATTTTAGTTCTGGTGTTACGAATGGGCAGCGTTATCGACGAAACCCGGCAATCATTGTTGTTGGCGGAGGAGACCTCCGCGAACCGGTTGCCGGAGAATAAAATTGAAAGCAGGGAGGATGAAGATGATAAGGATCTGAAAACAAGAGTATGGATCGAAACCAAAAAACTATGGCACATCGTTGGTCCAGCCATCTTCAGCCGTATAGCCACTTACACCATGAACATTATCACTCAAAGTTTTGCTGGTCACCTTGGTGAAGTTGAACTTGCTGCTATCTCCATTTCTAATACCGTCATTGTTGGCCTCAACTTTGGTCTTCTTGTATGTATCCGCTCAACTTCTTTCAATTTTTATATTACTAGTATTTTTCCTTATCTGCACATTTGGAAAACAGGGACGATTTATTGAATCTTCTTCGTCAAATTGTTTAATTCTCATCATCGTAACACGAGAAAACCCGATTGAAAAGGTGTATTCAAGTTCCAAGTTCAAATTTCATGTTTGACATTTTTGTATTGAATTCCTTCCTCAAGTTATACAGTTGCAATTCCATCCTTCAATTTATTTCAAATTTCAAGTTATTTTGCCTTATTTGCATAATTAGAAAATAGGGACAAGAATCGTATTGATTCGATTGGATCTTCATCATCAAAATTACTGACTTCCTTTTTGACATGGAAATGTAGTTAGGGATGGCGAGTGCATTAGAAACCTTATGTGGACAAGCTTATGGAGCAAAAAAGCACCATAGGTTAGGAATATACATGCAGAGATCATGGATCGTTTTAACCCTCTGTTGTTTCCTTCTCCTTCCGATGTACACATTCGCTACCCCAATTTTAAAAGCACTAGGTCAACCAGACGACGTCGCAGAACTATCAGGGATAGTGGCGTTGTGGTTTATTCCGCTGCACTTCAGCTTTGCTTTTCAGTTTCCGATACAGAGGTTCCTTCAGAGCCAGTTGAAGACGGTGGTTATCGCCTGGATTTCACTGGCGGTGCTGGCGATTCACACGGTGACCAG
This sequence comes from Solanum etuberosum, assembly GCA_029582245.1. Lineage (NCBI taxonomy): Eukaryota > Viridiplantae > Streptophyta > Magnoliopsida > Solanales > Solanaceae > Solanum > Solanum etuberosum. The sequence continues at coordinate 3,210 of JAJONR010011334.1, read as the reverse complement.
TTGGCTGTTTGTGTACAAACTGAATTTGGGGATAGTGGGAGCCGCCGTAGCACTAGACATTTCGTGGTGGCTGCTGGTTATTGGAATGTTTATATACGCCGCATGCGGTGGGTGTCCAGAAACGTGGAATGGCTTCTCAACACAAGCATTTTCGGGACTTTGGGAATTTTTTCGACTTTCCGCTGCTGCTGGTGTTATGCTTTGGTAAACATAAAATTTTAGTAATCCCCAACAAACAAACAAAAAGATAGATTTATTTACAAAGTTCGTCAGAAATCATTGCCAAGCAGGGGCGGAGCCAACAGATGAACCTCTTCGGAGCAGAAAATATTATTATTTATACATGATTAAAATTATTCTTTTATTTATATACAATAGATGTCGAATCTTCTTCGATTAGTTCGTATGTTTACTTCTTCTTCAGATTTTGAATCCCCTTATTAAAAATCCTAGCTCCGCCACTGCCGTCAAGTAATTCATAACTAACGGGATTTCAAATATGACATAGAAAATTAAAAGTAAAAAAAATGAAGAGGTGCCAAATCTATCTAGTTAAATATTATTATTATTATTTATGTATTTAATTTGGAAATTTTTGTAGCTTGGAGAACTGGTACTATAGGATATTGATGTTGATGACAGGATATTTGGAGAATGAGACGTTGGCCCTTGATGCGTTGTCCATCTGGTATGTCATTCCTCATCTCTTTTGATATTTATGTGACATTTTTTAAAATACTTTTTTATAATTAGAAATAGTTTAATCTAAAATATTTAAAATTTACTTTAGATCATAATCTTTTCTTTTAAAATTTGTGTCGAGTCAAATGATGTAGAAATTGGAACTGAAACTTGATAACAAATCTGGACTAACCCAAATAGAGTCGTGGACAACATGAATTCGTGACATACCGAGATTGATTCATTTCTTCGATGGAAATGAGTCAAGTTACCTTGGATAATTGAATTATGAGATCCTTCCGAACGAGCTAAGAGAATCTTATTTATTCTCTTTCGTTTTGTTAATTGAAGAAATAATTGGAAAATCAAAAAGCAAGTACAAAAATGAGTAATAACCCCCAGTAGAGACACATTTTGTTTGTTCGGGTTTGATTGTGTCGTAGCTCTATAATTCGAGTGTTGTTTATCGTCGGATGAAACATCCCTCGCTTACTATTAATTAACCCTCCCGGGTGTGGGATTGCTAAATACATGTCAGAGAAATAATTTATTGAGCCTATAAAAGTAGCTAAACTTAACAATCTAATTCGAATTTCACATGCAATACTTCCTTGTTTTGTGTTTCCCTTTATTGCAGCATGAATATTAATGGTTGGGAGATGATGATACCACTTGCTTTCTTCGCTGCCACCGGGTAATTACTTCTCTTTTCTTTACTTTTTTATAAAATAATATATTCTCTTATTCTCATTTCAAGTGTTCTATTATCTCTGGCCAGATTGGTAATAAGATATTTGAGTTTAATACAATTAACATGTCTAAAAAATGTATTGAAAAATAGTATAAAAAGGAAATCTAATATGTATAAAAAAAAAGTTCAATTTTAGAGATTTCATATTTAAAGTCTGAGAACTAAAAAAGAAAATCTTAATATAAAAATAACTATCTCTATTAAAGAGTCTTACACGCTTCAAATTTAAATTAGTTGAAGCCTTAAAAGCAAATACCCAAACACATGTGTTAGTCATAAATCTCATAATATATCATTTCATCAAAATAAGTAGGGATGACAATGGGCGATGCGGGGCGAGGGCGGGTTTAGCTTAATCCGAAAAAAATTTAATTCGCCCTCATCCTGCCTCGCATAACATTTTTTTTTTCATTTTCAGTCCGCCCCACCCAGCTCCGCATAGATCCGCCCCGAATGAACCCGCCCCACATAATTTTTTTAATATTTTCTTTTTCTAGTTAAGTTTGATACGAAAAATAAAATTCATTTTTTCATTAAGTTTTATTAATTTAATAGATAATGACTTAAAAAAATTATTTTTAGAGGTCAATTGGGAAACATGTAATAAATTGTATTTTTTTGTTGAACCATTTTCATTTACTATCTTGAATATTTTAGTATCTTTAAACAAATTATCTTAATAAATAATGTTATATCCCTCTATAACATTTAAAAAGTTAAAATTAAGTTTGAACCCATATAAAATCACATATACCCGTCCCGCATTAGTTTTAAAAAAACCCACTTCAACCCCCCACATCCCTCTCGCCCCACATAACCTTAAACCCGCCCCGCCCCGCCCCGCCCTGCATAGCCTTAAATCCACCCATCCGCCCCGCATCCGCCCCACCCCATTACCATCCCTAAAAATAAGTGTTCATTTTTAACGGAATTTCGTTTACACATGTTTTTCTTTAAAAGAAGAAATAATGAAGTTAACGAACGAAAGTCTCTTATAATCGGCCAAATTCTAAAGAGTGATTTTTGAAATGGTATTGTCACGACCCGAGCCTACACCCTGGACGTGGCTGGCACTCAAGAACCATTGTTGGTCCCCAAGCGAACCCTCATCCTGGCTGACTACAAGCGGAAGACTAACTTAAGCATGCAAAAGCTTAAAAACTGAATATAATTCATGAAACTCAAATACAAAGCTTTAACTCAAATGATTTACTCTGAATATAAATAGAATATTATACTAGCCAACAATAGGCAACTTAAGTCTTTAATACATTTAATAAGATAAATGAAACAGACTTCTCAAACTCTACTATCTATTTATGAAGCCACTAACTGACAAATATGGAAGTCAGGACAAGACCCACGACATCCTAACAACTGATATAACTGAAAGTACAAGTGGAAACCTCCGGAAGCAAGGAGGCTCACCATAGCTAACTCGAACACCATGTGGTATCAACGAAGCTCATGTTGATGACCCTGAATACATGTATCTGCATCATGAAACGATGCAGGCCAAATAACTCAGTACGTGGAATGTACGAGCATGTAAGGGGAATTCTAAAGCATAAACATAAGCTTGAACTTGATAAAAAGGAAACATACTTACCTATTCTCAATTCACTCAACTCAACTCAAAGAAACATGGTTCAACTCGACTCAGAGAAAATAAGACTCAACTCAATAAGGAGATATTCAACTCAGTGAAATAAGGAACAACTCAATAATAAGATACTTGACTCTGGATACTCAACTCTTGATACTCAACTCAATATAAA
>JAJONR010011333.1:0-20482 GCA_029582245.1 Solanum etuberosum | reverse complement strand
GCTAGAACCCAAGGTTCTTCCTCATGCATTTGGTATTTTCTATATCCACTTCAGATAGAATGATATTAATATTTATTCGTCCTGATGTCATTACTGTGATCTGCATTATTCAATACTTTAGTCCATATAAATGTGTAACACCTCTGATTCGAGAAGATGGAAAAATGCAGCTACACACATTACTTCTTACTTGGATTATCTCATTTAGGAGGTCAAGAGCACGCTAGAACCCAAGGTTCTTCCTCATGCATTTGGTATTTTCTATATCCACTTCAGATAGAATGATATTAATATTTATTCGTCCTGATGTCATTACTGTGATCTGCATTATTCAATACTTTAGTCCATATAAATGTGTAACACCTCTGATTCGAGAAGATGGAAAAATGCAGCTACACACATTACTTCTTACTTGGATTATCTCATTTAGGAGGTCAAGAGCACGCTAGAACCCAAGGTTCTTCCTCATGCATTTGGTATTTTCTATATCCACTTCAGATAGAATGATATTAATATTTATTCGTCCTGATGTCATTACTGTGATCTGCATTATTCAATACTTTAGTCCATATAAATGTGTAACACCTCTAATTCGAGAAGATGAAAAAATGCAGCTTTCCAGGATCTGGTGTCAGAACCAACGAAAGCCACCGACGGACCGTGTGTCAGACCACGGACCGTAGGTGGGGTCCCGTCATTGAGTTCCAGAATTAGGGATCTCCGATCCCACCCACGGCCAACCAGTACGGTCTGTTGTTGGACCTACGTATCGTAGGTCTTGCCGTAGGTGAGGGTCAACAGTTATTTAGAGGAAAATAACTTTTGGGTCAACCTCAAACGGTCATATCTTTGAGCACAAAATGAATTAGGTGGCCCATGACCTATCAAATTAAAGATAATTGAATCCTCTTTCCAACGCCACTGAGTTTGCTAAAATCCAAGCTCGGAGTAAAAAGTTATGCTCGTTTTAGTGAAACCCTGTCGGGCAGGCCACGAACCAGGACCAGTTGACGGGCAGTGGTTCAAACGACGGCCCGTGTAGCACTTCATCAGCTTTAAGTCAGGGTCATTTTTGTCCTTTCCCTATGTGTTGGGGCACTTAAACTACGTCGTTTGATTCCTAAACTACGTCGTTTTACTTAGTCTAAGTCTAATAATCTAGTCAGACATACCCAGAACCCTCATTCTCCAAAAATAATCCAAGTTAGATCGAAAAGAAGAGAAAGATGTGCCAGTTTCTTTCAAAAACAAGCAGAAGTGTTCTTCGAAGTTCAACCCTGAAATCCAAAGGATTTCTCCATAGATTTCATCACCAGGTATGTGGGATTTCACTAGTGGATTCCTTTAACCCATTAGGTCCCTAGAATTCAGTCAATTCCTTGATTCTTTATATCTTGTTTAGACCTAGGGTTTCTAAAACCTTGAATATTCGTTGGGATTTTAGTTGTTGTAGTATCCTTAGTCGAAATAGCATGTTTTCTTGGAAAATTCACATAATTCCCTGTATAAAACTCAGAATCCTAGTTTGTGTAATTTCACTTAGTTCATGAATTATACTTTCTACGTTAGTAAACAGAAAATAATTCTCCAGGACTCGAATGTCACATTATCAATATATAAATGTTGCATTCTCATATTGCATGTCAGTATCTTGAGCTATTAAGTATTTAGAGCATTTTAGCTTCATGAATATTCATATGGGAGTAGACTAAGCACCGAGTTTGACTAGGGTTTAGCGTGTCTTCAAAGTCCCAGAACTACGTGCCCGCGTAGGTTTATAAGTCAACTCAGTTGGACATCAGATTTAGTGATCACGCCACAGTCATATCTCTATACCCCTAGCAAGATATATTGGGTCCTCTCGATAGGGCATATACATCGGACTCCACGTTTAGCTCACGTGGTTTATGTCGGTTGATAGTAGCTCCCATAGTCAGACTCTTAGTGCATTAACCAGGCTTTCAGTATATATTATTTCACTATTCAGTTCAGCATGTACCTTCATGATTAGTACTTGGTCATTACATTCAGTTAGTTATTTTCAGTTATACTTTAGTGCATATCTATATCTTTGTTCATATTATATCATTTCTCAGTTATGTATTTTTCAGCCTATATAATTTATTCAGCTTAATATCTATATCATGCATGATCAGTACACTTCAAGTATTGACGCATACTTTGCGCTAGGTTCAGGTACTCAGCATCCAGATCACGCATAGATCAATTCTTGAGCCGCATTCAGCAGCTTCAGTGGTGAGTCCTCATATTTCGAGGACAATAGACATGATTTCATTTTAATCATTATTTTTAGTTCCAGTCTTGCTAGAGTTAGTTGGGGCAATGTCCCAGAAACTCAATTCACTTAGGGGCTTTTCAGACATAGTAGTAGATTCAGCTTGTGTTGCTAAGTGGTTGTTTCAGTTATCACTAAACTCTTATGGTTTCATATTTACATTCAGACTATTTAGGTTTTGTCCCCACACTAGATATTTATTGATTTAACTTCCGAATAGTTCATGCTTTACTTAGTTATTTTCAGTATGCTTATGATATGCCAGACTCAAGGTTAGCTTGGGGTCACTCACGATCTTAGGTCCCGTGTTACGTCAAGGGGTAGCCTCGGGGCATGACAAAGTGTATTTAGTTATATGTATATTTAGATTTGCTTCATGCAATGAGACTAAATAAGTTCCATGTATACTTTTCTTTAAAAACTAGATTCATTGCAAATAATGTCAAATCTCTACAGATGTTGCGGTTGCCAAAAAGAGAAATAGGCAATTTCGTTGTAGTATAAATTGTGGGAATGTTCTCAAACATTATTTTTTTGGATGTAAGCTACTGCATAAAAATAGGAGCCAGAGCCCTTGAAGCCATAGGGAAGAATTGTAAATGTCTCACTGATTTGCATAGAACAATGCATCCCCTTGAGGTTACTGGCAAGCTATCCCAAGATGTTTAGCAAGATGCAATGTTGGAAAGCTTACAAACAAGGTTCTATGGTTCTAACACCTCCAGATATGCACATGGAGGTAAATTCTAGATCAATTTAATTCTAGCTCAGACAAACTGTATATGTTGTGGAGTTATTCTCCAATGTATTTCACTTGATTACTTCAAATGGCTTTGAACGGTGTATAATAGTTTCACGATTTATCATTATTTTAAATATTATTAAAAAGAAAAAGAAGAAAAGGCTTTGTACTCCATTATAAAGTGGAAATGAATGTCTTCAGTAGAGATTTCTAGATACTTATATATCACTGGAATATATTACAATTGACAATGAGTTTGTGACATGAGAAAATCTTGCTTAATTTGACTTGATTGAAGAGATTTAATTTCGTCATCTCCCTCCTTGCGAGATCTGAAAAATTAGAATAGTGAGAAGTATACAATATTCTGTCATTTGGTCTTGCCTAATAGACCCTTGTGGTCAGGTCATTCTCCGTACCCGCGTATATAGAGAATTTTAGTGCACCTGACTAACCTTTTTTAAGGTAACGTCTAAGATTTTAGAGTTTTTAACTTTAGAATTTTCCCTCTATTAATATTGGCATGTTTTCTTCTTTAATACATGTGCTTATCTTGCTAACTGAATTGTTACAATTTAGAAGTTGTATTGCCTGTCTCTGCTCTATTTATCTTGGCAGTTAAATATAAATAGATAAATGGTATATTGTTTGTGATAAGGTAACTAAAATGATGAAGTTAACCACCAATGTTGTGATGGATGGATCAATGATAGTTAATCACTAATGTTGAATCATTTGTTTGTTGGTAAATTATTTAATTTTCACGGTTGTGTGTGGCTTCCTGTTCAGTTAGGATATCAGATATATGGTAAATAATTATGAGCATCTCTTTAGTGCAGTTTTAATTAATAAAGAAGCACACATGCTTTAGTAAGTGCAGATAACAATTTTTTGATATCCTCCTTGGATGTTCATAATTCAACTCTTTGTTGCTTTAACTTGGGCAGAACATGCGCTAGAACAAAAGTTGCGGACATGCTTTAATAGGTAAAGTATATTCTCATTCTTACCTTGTTTGTTTTCAAAAGTAATATTTTATCTTCTAGTTCAATCGATCACATATTTTCTTGTACAAAGGAAAAATATGTGACATAGAGAATTGAATTACGAAATACTGTATGTAATGTTTTAGCATTCGGCCTTCAAAGAGCTTTATTCGCTCCTTACTTGTCAGCAAACTACACTTCTTTCATTATGTGTCCTAAACTTTCACTTTTCTTTCTATGACAAAAGGTTGTAAATATTCTATTACCTTATATAGTTAGCAGTATCATAGGAGAAATCTGTAAGAATCGTAGGAGAGATTTGTAGGATATTTTCTTACCTTTGGTATAACTTCTTGCTACTGTATATATACATGTAATGTTGATATATATATATAAAATAAGAAGTTCTATTAAATTAAATGGTATCAGAGCCACTAGGGCTCAAGATCTAGATTCAGAAAATTTGGAACTTTTCCTAGCATCTTGGGAAAAGGTTTCGACTTTTGGGGTTTGGCAGATTACGTCTACGCTTGCTATCCCAGCATCAACTTTCAGGTTTGTATTTTTGCCTTTGCTTCTGTGACAGCTTTGGTCAGTTGTAGTGTAGATCTGTTGCTCTTATCGACCAGTTTGGTGGCAGATTTTTGATCCTTTGTTCTTTTTGATCAATTTTTTGGCTAAACATTAGTTAAAATGGCTGAGGATAAATCTTCCATGACTGAAATTGTTCCAGCATTATCCAAAATTACAGATTCTAAATTAAATGGGTCTAATTATTTAGATTGGAGTAGAAAAATCAGGATCTACTTGCGTAGTGTTCCAGCTCTTATGACGAAGCAGATTATTGGTAAAGGACATGTATCAGACGTTCTATACATTCTTGATGAATGGGCGCCTCCATCAGTTGCTTGCTCTAGTATCGTCTCATCATTTGAAGCACATTGTCGTTTGGGACATCCTTCTCTTCCAGTTTTGAAAAAATTATGTCCTCTGTTTCATAATGTACCTTCAATAGACTATGAGTCTTGTCATTTTCCAAAACACCATAGAGGCCCGCTAAGTCCTAGAAATAATAAGCGGACTGACTTTGCTTTCGAATTAGTTCATTCAGATGTTTGGGGACCATGCCCTGTTGTGTCTAAAGTTGGGTTTAGATATTTTATTACTTTTGTAGATGATTTTTCTCGAATGGCATGGATTTACTTTATGAAAAATCATCTGGAAGTGTTCTCCCATTTCTCATTTTTTTGTGATGAGATTAAGACATTGTTCAATGCTTCTGTACATATATTGAGGAGTGACAATGCTATAGAATTCATGTCAGCATCATTTCAGAACTACATAAATCAATATGGTATCCTTCATCAATCTTCATGTGTGTATACACCCTCTAAAAATGGAGTGGATGAGAGAAAAAATAGACATTTGCTTGAGACAGCTCGTGCTTTGCTATTTCAAATGAAGGTACCTAGGCAATTTTAGGCGGATGCAGTATCCACATCTAGCTTTTTAATTAATCACATGCCATTCACTGTGCTTAATGGTGATATTCCCTATGGTGTTCTCTTTCCTAATAAGCCATTATTATCATTAGAACCAAAGGTGTTTGGGAGTACTTGTTATGTTTGTGATGTGCGACCCCATGTTACTAAACTAGATCTAAAGGCCTTAAAGTGTGTCTTTTTGGGATATTCTCACTTACAGAAGGGTTATCAGTGCTACTCTCCAACCCTTAACAGATATATGGTGTCGATAGATGTGGTGTTCTCTGAAAGCATATCTTTTTTCCTCTCCCGACACTTTTCCCACTCGGGGGTAGCAGGAAGAAGAAGAATGACTCATTTATAGGACCACTCCATCGAGATCAGCACACCATAAGGAAGTTCCTAGTAGTGTTGAACAATCATTGGAAGTATCCCACACCAAAATGTGTCTTCTGATGTTCCTCTTGCTCCTTGATTGCTTCTCTAGATTCTATCTTTATACCCAAAACAGTTCAAGAAGCTTTGACTCACCCTGGGTGGTATGATACAATGCTCGATGAGATACATGCGATAGATGAAAATCACTTGGAATTTGGTGGACTTACCAAAAGGGAAGAAAGTAGTGGGATGTAAATGAGATTTTACAGTAAAAGTAAATCCTGATGGTTTTGTGGCTAGGCTTAAAGCCAAATTGGTGGCTAAGGGATATGCTCAGACTAATGGGGTCGATTATTCTGATACTTTTTCTCCGGTGGCCAAACTCACTTCCTTCTACTTGTTTATTTCTCTGGCTGTTCTCAAAATTGGCCGCTACATCAGGTGGATATCAAGAATGCATTTCTTTATGATGATCTCCAAGAAGAAGTATATATGGAGCAACCACCCAGTTTTTGCTCAGGGGGAGAATGGGAAAGTGTCACTTGAAGAAATCCTTGTATTTTTTGAAACAAAGTCCACGTGCTTGGTTTGGAAAATTAAGTGAGGTAGTTCCGAAGTTTGGGCTAACAAAGAGCAATTGTGATCAGTCGGTCTTTTACAGACAATCAACGGTTGGCATTATTATTCTTGTTGTATATGTGGATGACATTGTCATCACTGGGAGTGATTATGTACGAATATCTTCTCTCAAATTATTCTTGCATTCTATGTTTCACACGAAAGATTTGGGACAATTGAAATGCTTCTTGGGAATAGAAATAAGTAGGAGCAAGAAGGGGATATTTTTATCTCAAAGGAAGTATATCCTAGACCTTCTTGATCAAGCTGGAAAGTCGCCAATCAAGCCTTGTAGTACTCCAATGGTCCCCAATACGCAGCTAACAAAAGATGATGGTGATCCATTCGATGATATAGAGAGATATAGGAGATTAATTGGGAAATTAAACTATCTCACTGTAACTTGTCCGGATATTTCTTTTGCTGTAAGTTTTGTTATCAGTTCATGTCCACACCTGCAATCAAACATTGGGCAGCTTTGGAACAAATATTGTGTTACTTGAAAGGTGCCCCTTGACTTGGCATAGTATATAGAAACAATGGACATACTCACATTGAGTGTTTTGCAGACGCTGATTGGGTTGGATCCAAGATTGATAGAAGGTCTACTATTGGCTACTGTGTCTTTGTGGGTGAAAATTTGGTATCATGGAGAAATCAGAAATAAAATGTTGTATCTCGATCTAGTGCAGAATCTGAGTATAGAGCTATGGCACAATCCATAAGTGAGATTATGTGGATACATCACCTCTTAAGTGAAGTTTGGTTGAAGTATCCCACACCATCGAAACTTTGGTTTGATAATCAAACTGCCCTTCATATCACCTCAAATCATGTGTATCATGAAAGAACTAAGCACATCGAGGTGGACTGCCATTTTATTCGTGAAAAGATTCAAGAGAACTTGATTTCCACGAGTTATGTAAAGACAGGAGAGCAACTAGTTGATTTGTTCACAAAGGCATTGACTGGAGCTCGAGTTAACTATTTGTGTAACAAGCTAGGCATGATCAATATATATGCTCCAGCTTGAGGAGGAATGTGACAGAATATTCTATTACCATATATTGTTAGCAGTATCATAGGAGAAATCTGTAAGAATCATATGAGAGATGTGTAGGATATTTTCTTACCTTTGGTATAGCTTCTTACTAATGTATATATATACATGTAATGTTGATATATATAAAATAAGAAGTACTGTTAAATTACACTTTCCTGCATATTTATTGGTGAAATACAACTTACGTGTGTTTGAGGTTCGGACATAGATGTTCTTTACCAAATCAAGTAATATATGATGTAGGCAACTTGGTATATCTACTTCCATCTGTTCACCAAGCATAAGAATGGGTTGTTTGGATTGTCAAAGGAATGCTCAACTCTCATTTAGTTATCCACCAATCGAGGGCAAATTGATAATTGAAAGCTTCATCCTTCAATTATATTTGATCATCATTGTTTGGTTTTAAATTTTTTATAATGGTTCATCAATATTTACGTAAGCTATTGTTTTTCACCCTCACCTTTCCTTTTCTCTTTTCATTTATCACAAAAAAATTCATGTTGCTTACTTTATGTTATCATTTCTCTACAAAGCTTTGATAGTACACTTTATATGTGTGAATTAATAACCTTTTCTTGATCATATACTGAAAGGTTGATGGGCAAATGGATTTGAGAAGTTAAAAGGTATCAGTCAGGATATGATGAGAATTTTATATATTTTCCTCTGCACGCAAACTGGAAAAAGGTACAATTGCTTAACCATTATAACATAGTTCAAGCTGAAAATGTATCCTCTATTTTGTAATAGTTGTCTCACTACCTACTGAATATTAACTATTGTGTTATAATTTTGAAGTTAAAATGCCGATAAGAAGAAAACTTTTTAGGAAAAACTTTCTATATTGTAGAGCTTCTGAGATTAACAAAGAAAACTTGATTCTTTTGAGTGTTAGCAATTGTTAAGTGGTAAAGAAAAGACGAAGAAAATAATGATTCTTCTATAACTAACTGAGCACTCCTCTGTGGAATAGCGTGAACGTACTGGTTTAATTAAATTCATTATTTCATCATCAGTTTTTTATGAAGGTTGTTGTTTTTATATGTGATGCTAAGTGCTGTCATGTTAGTACTTTTTTCTTGATATTTTTGTTATAACTTTTGAATTAATTTTAATACAAAGTTCTAGAATATAGAACATATTGTAATATGTGGTGGAGCTTGATTTAAGCACAAAATAGGGAGTTAGTTTCCAGGATTTAAGGGATTTGACACCACCTTATGTATCTATATATGTGTAAGCTTCTGCTGAATGAAATGATCTGCTCCCTTTCTCCATCTCTCTATTATCATATTTTTCTTCTTTTTCTCTCCTTCAATTGGTATCAGAGCTAAATAGATCTTTTAGGGACTGTTTTAAGAGAAAAACACAACAAGATCACCTACCAAGTTTAACTTGTCCAGTCTCTTTTTTGTTCAGTTTCCTTTCACATGGCCTCTAGCAGCTCTCCCCTTTCACCCCCTATCTTTAATGGCGAGAACTACCAAGTTTGGGCATTGAAGATGAAAACATACTTGAAGGGTCTTGGATTATGGAAATATGTTGAGGAAGACAGCGCTCCAGAACCTTTGATAGCAAACCCAACTCTTCAGCAGATCAGAAGTCATGAAGAAGAGATCGCAAAAGGTCCAAAAGCCCTGTCTTTCATTCACGCAGCTGTCTCAGATTTAATTTTTACCAGGATCATGACATGTGAATCTGCCAAAGAAGCTTGGGATATGCTGAAGCAAGAATTCCAAGGGAGTGATAGGACGAGGCAAATGAAAATATTGAATCTAAGAAAAGAATTTGAGATGTTAAGAATGAAAGAGACTGAAAAGGTGAAAGAGTATATTGATAGAATCATGAAAATTATCAATCAGATCAGATTGTTAGGGGAAAAAGTAGAAGAGCAGAGGATTGTTGAGAAGGTGATGGTGACACTTCCAGAAAAGTTTGAAGGAAAAATTTCCTCAATTGAAGATACTTGGGATATGTCTCGTGTCACATTAAATGAACTATCCAACGCTCTTCTAGCTGTGGAGAAAAGGAAATATTTTAGAGAGGAAGAGAGTACAAGTGAAATCGCTCTTGTGGCTGTTCAAAGATCTAAAGCTCAGTTGGACGGTGAATCAAAAAGGCAACAAAATGGAAGACATGGTAAGGAGAAGAAGGAGCAATATAACAACCGAGGGAGATATAGAAAATCCAAGTATCCACCTTGTCCCTATTGTAAAAATACCAATCATACAGACAAGTTTTGTTGGTGCAGACGTGGAGTTGAATGCAAGTTGTGCAAACAGTTTGGTTATGTGGATAAGGTGTGCAAAACAAATCAAAACCAGCCAGCTCAAGTTACAGAAAATGTTGAAGATCCTGAAGAGAAGTTGTTTGCTGCTTCTATTGCTGGAGAATGCAATGTAGCAGGTCAAGATCATGATGTGTGGCTTGTTGATAGTGGATGCACGCATCACATGACAACTAACTTGAACATTTTTGAATGGCTGGACAAAAATTATTTCTCCAAAGTCAGACTTGGAGATGGCGGACTTGTAGATGCAAAGGGCAAATGAGCAGTTGTTGTTCAAACTCCCTTAGGTATGAAGATTATATCTGATGTACTATTTATTCCTGAAATTAGCCAAAGTCTTCTCAGTGTTGGCCAACTGCTTGATAAAATTTTTGCCCTGTTATTTAAATATAAAACGTATGAAATCATGGATCCAACTGGTATAAAATTGCTCTCAGTCAAAATGAACAACATAAGCTTCCCTCTTGATTGGAAACATACTGACATTGGAGTTTTATGTCAGCATATAAGATGAAACTTATGTCTGGCATAAGAGGCTTGGTCACATCAATTTTAAATCTTTAAAATTGATGCAAAATAAGGATCTTGTGGCAGATATGCCTTCCATAAATGAAACCTCTAATGTATGTGGGGTTTGTCAAATTGGGAAGCAAAGTCAATCACCATTTCCTATTAATCAAGGCTTGAGAGCTACTGAAAAGCTCCAACTAATACACACTGATGTGTGTGGACCTATGAGCACTCCGTCTTATAACGGAAGCAAATATTTTCTTTTATTCATTGATGACCTTACGAGGTTTTGTTGGGTTTACTTTCTGAAACATAAATCTGAAGTATTTGTTGCGTTTGAAAGGTTTAAAGAAACTGTTGAAAATCAATGTGGCTCTTTGATAAAAATCTTAAAGTAATGGGACCGAGTTCACTTCCAATCAATTCAAGTTTTTTTTTTTTCAAAAAGCAGGAATTCATCATCAACTTACAGTCACTTACAGACCACAACAAAACGGTGTAAGTGAAATAAAAAATAGGTCCATTATGAATATGGCTCGGTGTCTTCTGTTTGAGAAAGGCCTGCCTAAGGTGCTATAGGCTGAAGTTGTCAATACCGTTGTCTATCTATAAAATAGATTGCCGATGAGAGAAGTTGAAGGAAAGACTCCATACGAAGCATGGATTGGAACCAAGCCATCAGTTGCTCATCTTAAAGTGTTTGGTTGTATCTGTTACTCTTATATTCCTGACATTAAAAGGGATAAACTTGATCAAAGAGCTTATGTTGGAATATTTGTGGGATACAACATCACTTCTAAAGGATATAGGATTTTAAATCATATTTCACAACAAATCCATGTAAGTAGAAGTGTTAAATTTGATGAGGATGTTGCATGAGACTGGAAGAAGATGGTTGTTTCTTCTGTACAGATCACTAATCAAGAACAAAGTTCCCAAGAAGAAGAACCGATTCCAGAGGAAGAGGAGGACTCTGATGATTTTTCATTAAGAGGTACCAGATCCATTGAAGATATATATAGCAGATGCAATGTTGTTATGTTGGAGCCAACAAGTGTAGACAATGCATTGGAAATTCCTGAATGGAGGGCTGCCATTGAGGAGGAGCTCAATATGATTAACAAGAATAATACATGGATACTTGTACCTAGACCTCCTGACAAGCAGGCTCTTGGAACTAAATGGGTGTTCAAGATTAAGCTGAATTCAGAAGGCACACTCAACAAGTACAAAGCAAAGCTGGTTGTAAAGGGGTATGCGCAACAACATGGAATTGATTTTCATGAAACCTTTGCACCAGTTGCAAGGTTTGATACCATTAGATTGCTACTTGCAGTTGCAGCACACCAAGGTTGGCAAGTATTTCAATTGGATGTTAAGTCCGCCTTCCTTAATGGGTACCTTGAAGAGAAAATTTATGTAGAGCATCGTGAAGGTTTTAGAGGAGCTGGAGACCAGGTATATTTGTTAAGAAAAGCTCTTTATGGCTTGAAACAGGCACCTAGGGCCTGGTATGCACAGATCGATAGCTACTTATTGAATTTGGGGTTTAAGAGAAGTTGCAATGAAACAACCCTGTATATTAGACTTCAAAATGATGATTATCTCCTAGTTTCTCTCTATGTTGATGATCTGTTGGTGACTGGCAGCAACACACAGTCTATCACAGACTTCAGGGAGCAAATGAAGAAGGTCTTTGAAATAAATGATCTGAGAAAAATGACTTATTTCTTGGGAATGGAGGTTAATCAATCTTCTCAAGGAATATTTGTTTCTCAGAAGAAATATGCTACCGAAATATTGAAGAAGTTTTGTCTTGACAAATGCAAACCAGTAAGTACGTCTGCGGTTCAAGGAGAGAAACTGATGAAGGAGGATGAGTCTGGTTTGGTCGATGCTTCAATTTATAGAAGTTTTATTGGTTCCCTGTTGTATTTATCAGCCACGAGGCCTGATATTATGTACACAACAAGTGTGCTATCAAGGTTTATGCATTTACCAACTGAAACTCACCTCAGAGCAGCCAAAAGAATTTTGAGGTACATTCGAGGCACAATTGATTATGGTGTGTTTTATAAAAGAACCACATCTATGAAATTGTTGGGATTTACTGATAGTGACTGGGCTGGGTTGTAAGACGACATGAAAAGCACTTTAGGATATTGTTTCACTCTCGGATCAGGTGTCATTTGCTGGTGTACAAAGAAGCAAGGGTCCGTGGCTCAATCAACAACTGAAGCAGAGTACGTTGCTACCTCCGGTGCTGTTAATCAAGCTTTATGGCTGAGAAAAATCTTGATTGACTTGGGGTTTCATCCAAGCAAAGCAACTGAAGTCCTTTGTGATAACAAAACTGTTGTTGCCATGGTAAAGAATCCAGTCTTTCATGGAAAGACTAAGCACATTAAAATTAAATACCATTCCATTCGAGAAGCTGAAAGAAAAAATGAAGTTCATATTTTGTATTGTTGTGGTGAAGATCAACTAGCTGATATTTTTACAAAGGCACTGCAGAAACAAATATTTGAGCTTCTTAGAGCTAAGCTTGGAGTATCCAACAACACTTACATCAAGGAGGAGTGATGAAGGTTGTTGTTTTTGTATGTGATGCTAAGTGTTGTCATGTTAGTACTTTTGTATTGATATTTTTGTTATAACTTTTGAATTAATTTTAATACAAAGTTCTAGAATGTAGAAGATATTGTAATATGTGGTGGAGCTTGATTTAAGCACAAAATAGGGAGTCAGTTTCATGGATCTAAGGGATTTGACACCACTTTATGTATCTATATATGTGTAAACTTTTGCTGAATGAAATGATTTGCCCCCTTTCTCCAGATTATCTCTCTATTATCATATTTGTCTTCTCTTTCTCTCCTTCAGTTTTTCAGCGAACACAAGAAGGGAAAAAAAATTGAATTTAACACTTTGTCTTCACAGGCATATAACTCCTTGGTAATCATATTATTTCACTCCTACAAGTATATTACAAAATTAAGTTGTGCTTTTTATCTTCTGCAAAAAGATTCTGGTAAATGGAGTTACCAAGTATTATATTTTTTGGGCTAGAATTTGTTATTGTTGGTTTTTTTCATAAAGAAATTAAGAAAATAACAGAGAAAGCCTTTGAGAGAAAAAATATTACAGAATTGTTAAAGGGAATTATTTTATTAATAATCCAAAGACTTACATTTATACATATAACTAGGTAATAAACCCACGCTTCGCGCATGCATAAATAATTTTTCTAAGCTTTTAAATAACCTTTTCAATAATTGACTGTTATAAGAAAAAAGAAGAAGTAAATTTTAGTAGATTTTAAGAACATTTCAACAAAAATTAAATGATTTGATATAATCACATATCTCAAGAATTGTAAATATATAATGAATGATTAATATTATCTTGATATCTAATCATTTTTATCTTTTACATAATTTATCATAATATATGTTTGATGATATAATTGTCTTGTTAAAATTGAGTGATGTTTTTATGTAGCGATTAAACATCACTTTTTCTATTTTTTTGTACATGAAAAATATAGAATCTGATAATTTTATGGTTAGAATAACTCCTTGTGAAAAAAAAAATTATGTGAGTTTTCTATAATCAATATTAGTTATAAATAAGTTAAGACCGTTTAAAATGAACACCACAACAACATAAATAATTTTTTTTAGAGACAATCTACTTGTCGGAGGTCAAATGTTCACCACTTTTCGTTATTGTTACTTTTTTACTCTAACAAAATTTATAGAAGGAGAAAAATAAATTTGAAACGACAGCAAAATAATATTGTTGACCCTTTTAGAAATACATTCTTCATTAAACTGCTGCTCTGAAGTCCCTTCTAGATGCTTCATCAATGCAACTTTACGACTTTTTCAGAAATATGTATGTATAATTTTTGCATTATAAAAGTACAAGTAGATCATAATGTTTGATTCTAGACTCATGTTAAAGAAATATTCTCGAACATTAAAAATTAAAAATGAGTCTAACCTAGATAACTCAAACGCTCAACAATGACTTGGGACATGAAGGACAACAAATCTATGTTAATGGACATATTTTTTGTAGCTTAAGATATTACTTTTATTTAGAGAAGGTTTGTTTCATATTCTTCAAATTAAGCTTGCCGAAAATAGTCATAACTCACACCAAAAATATTTAAAAGAAAAAAAAGAAAAACATTCAAAGGCCGAAAGCTTTGTCCAAGTGAGTTCATATACATACCAATCGAAAAATAATCAATACAATTTTAAGGAGACAACATAACAGTGAGAAAAACACATACATTAAAGGGAGTAAAATATGAGATATCCAATGATGATAACAAATCATTCTAATCAGAAAAGTTCCTATGTTTTGAAATATCATACCTCAAATAATTGACTAACACTTCAATCAACATTCAATCCATAAAGTACTCATAATATCCACTGATAAAATTTATTAAAAATAGATAACAACAACATAAAAATCAAAAAATATGGGCATGCAAAGTTATTAACTCTCAGAGGATTTTCTAAAGAACACAAAATCTCATCCTTGTATATGAAGGAATGACGTTGTTGACAAAGAAATTAGAGATTTGTAAGGGCTTTTTTTATTGTACCTTCAACAATTCCATTAGAAAAAACTTACTTGAATACTCAATTAATGTTTGTTATTTAATCTATACTAACAAATACTTATAACAATAATTTTGCAGAAACATAAACAACAAAGCTTGAAGCATGTACTCAAAAATAACAATTAATAATATAAGCATAAATTAATGACTGTAAAAAATATATCCGGATCATAACAATAGAATGAAACATAAAGGAAAAAATCGAGCCCACTAAATGCATAGTGTTCCCTTAAGGAAATTATTTCCCTCTAGACCCGAGGTTTAAAGGAATAGATCCTTTCAGGACAGAACGATTTTATTCACCACTGTATTGATACAAAAACAATGGTGTCAGTGAGTCATTCCACAGGAGCAAAGTACACAAATATTTAATTTTTTAGAAGAAGAAGAAGAAGTTCAAAATTATCGTTGTTTTAAAATGAGATGAAATTCCTATATTTATAGACAACAAAGGGTAGTGTGAATAAATGTTTATTGTGTCTTATCGGAGATGTCACAACTCTTTGGAAAAAGTTACAACCCTTCGGAAAGGTCACAACCTTTCATAAAAATCACAACTTTTCATAAAAATCACAACTTTTCATAAAAGTCTCAACGCTTCATAAAAGTCGCAACTTTACATAAAAGTCACAACTTTTCATGAAAGGGGAAGGCTAGTTTTGGAAATAAAATAAATTAAAAGGGAATCCTAGTTTGTGGTGACGCCACGTAGGCGGGTCTAGGGTTCTCTTTTATATATATACTAGGTAATTTACCCGTGCTTCACGCGGGCATAAATAATCTTTCTAAGCTTTTGAACAACCTTTCCAATAATCGACTGTTATAAGAAAAAAAATTAGTAGGTTTTTAGAACATTTCAACAGAAATTAAATGATATGACATTATCACATATCTCAAGAATTGTAAATATATAATTAATGATTAAAAATATATTGATATCTAATAATTTTTATCTTTTACATAATTTATCATAATATATGTTTGATGATATAATTGTCTTGTTAAAATTGAATGATGTTTTTATGTAGCGATAAACATCATTTTTTCTATTTTTTTGTACATAAAAAAATATAGAATCTGATAATTGTATGATTAGAATAACTCATTGTGAAAATAAAATTCAGTGAAATTTTTCGATAATCAATATTAGTTATAAATAAGTTAAAACCGTTAAAAAATTTACACCACAACAACATAATTTTTTTTTTTTAAAGACAATCTACTTGTCTGAGGTCAAGCGTTCACCACTTTTCGTTATTGTTATTTTGTTACTCTAACAAAATTTATCGAAGGAGAAAAATAAATTTGAAACAACAGCAAAATAATATTGTTGACTCTTTTAGAAATTCATTCTTCATTAAACTGTTGCACTGAAGGCCCTTCTAGATGGTTCATCAATGCAACTTTACGACTTTTTCAGAAATATGTATGTATAATTGTTGCATTATGAAAGTACAAGTAGATCAAAATGTTGGATTCGAGACTCATGTTAAAGAAATATTCTCGAACATTAAAAAATTATAAATGAGTCTAACCTAGATAACTCAAACGCTAAGAAATGATTTGGGACATGAAGGACAACAAATCTATGTTAATAGACATATCTTTTGTAGCTTAAGATATTACTTTTATTTAGAGTGCGTTTTGTTTCATATTCTTCAAATTAAGCTTGCCGAAAATAGTCATAACTCACAGGAAAAATATTTAGAAGAACCGAATGAGAAGGAAAAAAAGAAAAACATTAAAAGGTCGAAAAGCTTTGTCCAAGTGATATCATACATACCAAACGGAAAATAATCAATACAACTTTAAGGAGACAACAAAACAGCGAGAAAAAACATACATTAAAGGGAGTAAAGTATGAGCTATCCAATGATGATAACAAATCATTCTAACTAGAAAAGTTCATATGTTTTCAAATAACATACCTCAAAAAATTGACTAACACTTCAATCAACTTTCAATCCTTAAAGTCCTCATAATATCCACTGACAAAATTTAGTAAAAATAGATAACAACATAAAAAAATAATAATATGGGCATGCAAAAGTATTAACCCTCAGAGGATTTTCTAACGAAAATAAAATTGCATCCTTGTATGTGAACAAATGACGTTGTTGATGAAGAAATTAGAGATTTGTAAGGGCTTTTTTTAATGTACCTTCAACAATTTCAGTATAGAAAACTTGCTTGAATACTCAATTAACATTTGTTATTTAATCTCTACTAACAAATACTTATAACAATAACTTTACATAAACATAAACAATAAAATTTAAAGCATGTATTAAAAAACAACAATAATAATATAAGCATAAATTAATGACTGTAAAAAATATACCGGATCTTCAACAATAAAATGGAACAGAATGGAAAAAATCGAGCCCATTGAATGCATAGTGTCCCCTTAAACAAATTATTCCCCTCTAGTACCCGATGTTTAAAGGAATAGATCATCTCAAGATAGAACGATTTTATTAACCAGTGTATTGATACAAAAACAATGGTATCAGTGAGCCATTCAACATGAGCAAAGTACACATATATTTAATTGTCCAGAAGAAGAAGAAGAAGTTCAAAATTTTCGTTGTTTTAAAATAAGAGGAAAGTCCTCTATTTATAGACAACAAAGGATAGTGTGAACAAATGATTATTGTGTCTTATCGGAATGGTCACAACTCTTTCTAAAATTTACAACCCTTCGAAAAGGTCACAACCTTTCATAAAAGTCGCAACTTTTCATAAAAGTCGCAACTCTTC
This sequence comes from Solanum etuberosum, assembly GCA_029582245.1. Classification (NCBI taxonomy): domain Eukaryota; kingdom Viridiplantae; phylum Streptophyta; class Magnoliopsida; order Solanales; family Solanaceae; genus Solanum; species Solanum etuberosum. The sequence goes on along the minus strand of JAJONR010011333.1, from coordinate 2,713 downwards.
ATAAAAGTCACAACTGTTCATAAAAGTCACAACATTTCATAAAAGTCACAACCTTTAATAAAAGTCGCAACCCTTCATAAAAGTTGCAACTCTTCATCAAAGTCACAACTTTTCATAAAAGTCACAATTTTTCATAAAAGTCACAACTTTTCATGAAAAGGGAAGACTAGTTTTGGAAATAAAATAAATCAAAAGGGATACTGATTTGTGGTGGCGCCACGTAGGCGAGCCTAGGGTTCTTTTATATATATATATATATATATATATATATATATATGATTTCTAACTAAAAATAGAAAAATATGCTACTAACTTATCAGTAAAATTCAAATAACAAATAAAAGAACTAACTCCTAAATTCAAGTCACATAGGACTCTAATAAAATAATTTAAAAAATCCTAAAAGTAGCTAACTGTTTAATTTCTGCAATATCCTGAGACATATTCTCAACACTCCTCCTTGGATCAGGAAATGTAGATTGTAGTCTCATCTGAAATTGACCTTGTGAACAAATCTTTCAGTTCATCTTCTGTCTTGCAAGACTTGTGTGCATCTTCTGTTGGATTAAATGAGAAGCTCTTACCTCTCATTTCAACTTGTAAAATCTCTTGCTTAGTAGAATCAAAGATTCGACAATATTTGTCTCCAAATAATAATTTAAATCCTTTTTCTATTAACTGACCAACACTAAACAAACTTTTATCAATATCAGGCACATAAAGAACATCTGAAATTATTTTTGTACCTGAATTTATTTTAATTGCGACAGACCCTTTTCCTTTTGCAGGAATACAATTACCATTTCCAATTCTGACTTTCTTATTTTTCATTGGAATGAACTCTTTAAAAAGATTTCTTTCATATGGCATGTGGTTTGTACAACCACTATCAATCATCCAAAAATAAGATTTTCTGGTTGAAAAACAAGTTGCCACAAATAAGTGGTCTCCTTCTTCTTCTTCAGTAGTGACTTGGGCAACTGTTTCATCTTTTTGAAATTTGCTTTTGCAAATCACAGCTTCATGATCAAGTTGTTTGTAGATCTTGCACTGTGCATCTGGTCTTTTCCAACATTTATATGGAGGATGTCCATTTTTTTCATAGTGCTGACAAGGTGGGTAATTGTTCAAAAAATTACCCTTGCTTTGAGTTTTGTGGCTGGCTACTAATTCTCCTTCAACCATGCCATCTTGCCTCATAAGTCTCCTTTGTTCCTGAGCCTGCAAAGAATTTTACAATTATGCCAAGGTATTTTTGGACAGATCTTGTGTTTTTTCCAAGGTAGTTATACATGCTTCATATCTTTCAGGCACTGTAACAAGAACTTTTTCAACAATTCTTGTATCTTTAAATTCAGTGCCTAGTAATCTTACATTGTTGATAATACCAAGCAATTTGTCAGAGTATTCCTTGACGGTTTCCGACTCTTTCATTCTCTGCCATTCGAATTCCCTCATTAAATTTAATACCTTCATTCCTCGTATCCTTTCATCTCCAGCATATTCTTTCTTTAGATAATTTCAAATTTCTTTTGGTGATGTGAGAGTCATGATTTTCGTGAAAATAGTTGTTGAAACAACAATAAACAAAGTTATTTTTGCGTTCAACTTAATGATTTTCTTTTTCTTGTGACTCTTGATTTGGGCCACGGTGGATTATTTGGCAGCGGATTAATTTCATAATCCTCTTCCACGGTTTTCCAAAGATCAAGAGCCTCCAAGTAAGTTTTCATTCTCACAGCTCATAGTTGATAATTCTCACCATCAAAAATAGGAGGAGTCATTCGTGAAAAACTATTTTCGGAATTCATTTTTCTACTCACAGGTCCCTCAAGAAGAAGGCTCTAGATACCAATTGTTGGTTTTTTAATAAAGAAATTAAGAAAATAACAGAGAAAGACTTTGAGAGAAAAAATACTGCAGAATTGTTAAAGGAAATTATTTTATTAATAATCCAAAGACTTACATTTATAGATATGATTTCTAACTAAAAATAAAATAAATATGCTACTAACTTATCAGTAAAATTCAAATAACAAATAAAAGAACTAATCAGTAAAATTCAAATAACAAATAAAAGAACTAACTCCTAAAGCAAGTCACATAGAACTCTAATAAAATAATTTTAAAAACCCTAAAAATAGCTAATTGTTTTATTTCTGCAGTATCCTGAGACATATTCTCAACAGTTATATTAGAACTTGATTGACGCAGAAATTCATGAATCTAGAAAAACTATATTAAATGCTTTCTTGGATCTTCTAACACCTCTTTCTCTTATGACAGTTGTTGGTATGGAGTACATGAAGGTATTATGCTGCTACATCTCCAATAAATGCTAAAGATATCATATGTAGATGTGATCTATCATAAAGCATCACTATACTATATGTTAGACACCTAATTTTAGCCTAATATTTTCAATATTTATAATTTTTAGGTCAAATTCATCGGTAGCCCCCTAAAGTTGACACAAAGTTTTACTTAGATACCTCAACTAGGCGATGTTCATTTAGACACCTTATGTAGGGCTCCGCTATGTCATTTTGACACTTTTTTGACAATAAGCAAAAAATTGAAGGAGAGTGTAATACACTCATTCATGACATGGCAAACAACCAATTAAATGATTACATGTGTAATTTTAAGTTAAAAATATTTTAAAATCTATTTAGTAAATAAAATAAAGATATTATTCTAAAAAAATCAATTT
>JAJONR010011332.1:0-31645 GCA_029582245.1 Solanum etuberosum | reverse complement strand
AAAAAAGGTATTATGAGTTCAGCTTCTTAGGATTGATGGCCCTCAATATAAACTCAAAGGAGCTTTCGCAATCAAGTATTAATTGATCTTACCATGGGAGTATATATGCGCGTCAATATGCCCTTCTTGATAAGCTTCTGGATGAGTGTTTTATCCGTCCAAACAACATGTTCACGGTACCTGATCCAATAACGGTTCTGTCAGCATTTCCAAGATACAAACCAAGAAGAAATCAAGCACCACATGGACTACAGATCAGTATGAAATTAGATTTTACCGTATAACAAGGGAAGGATTTGACGAAATAAGTAGTATACGGATTAGCATGAATTCAAAGGAATGGAAGTTAAAGGATATATTACCAGTGAAGCATCTCCTCCTCTGTCAGAGTTGAAGCTATTATAAAAGCCTGCAATGTAAAGATGAAAATTATTCAACAAAGAAACTATACAGTTCATCTTTTGACCATAAAAACATTTGTTTAACAACAGCCTGCGTATTACTCACAGCTCTGTCGAATTCTAGCATGAAGCATCTTTTCACATCTTCTTTTGTAGGTTTACATCCACAACGATCTCGTCGTGAAGTTAAATCTGAAAACTTGGGGTATGTGTAGTGCAGAACAGCAGCCTCTTCCAGTTTGATCTCTCTACAATAATAAGAAAATACATTTTCATTATACAAGTGAAGACAATTACACCGAAGAAGTGAAAAAACATGACAAACATTACGAGTGTGTTTTCAACTTCGATAAAACAAAGATTCTAGAGGACTGGGAATAAATAAGAAACGAAATAGAGATAAAAGGAAAAAAAGTTACATGCAGAACAAGCATACTTTGGGCTTTTCATGTAGTTGTGCCATCTATGAGCACCATTAGGACGAAGATGATCTTGAACTCGAGCAGCTGATTTGCCATTTCCATAAGTCAAAAAGTAGTTAGGATTACCACGAGTTGCTTCCTTGTAGTTTCCAAAGTACATTTCTTTTGTGAGATGGTCATAATTCTTCTTGAACATCGAGACCTACCACATGATACAGATGTATTACTGGTAAACAGTCTAAAAGAACTTTAGTTGTATAATTAAAACAAATTACAGACTACGCAAACTTTCTCTAAGAAATTCTGGCTGCTACAAACAAAGAGTTACGTCTAACACTCAAACTACTTATATTTGCAAGGTACAATTTTACTTTCTTGGCTGCACAGTGTCTAACTCCAACGCAACCTTCTTTTTCATTCGTCTGGAAAGAGATGACTCTTTGACTACTAGCTGTTGCTCCATTCTCAAGTACTAGGTAATAGAATTATCCAAATTTATTTTAAGAAAATCTAAACCTATTCATGTATAGCGGTGGAGGATGTTCCTAGCCAAACGATTGGATTTAACACTAGAACTTGAAAGATAAGAAAAAAGGATACAGTGACAGATATCTTACTTCACTAAAAGGTTCCTTCACATCATCTCTCTCAACACTGCTCTCCTGAAATATTTGCCATCATCAGAGAAGATATTAACAAGAAAAAAGACAGCAGAAAATGAAAACGAAGCAAATGCATGCTTTTTGACTATTCGTGCATGTAATTACATGCTTAGACAGAGTTAGAAGACAGCCTAGGCCCTAGAGCAAGCTCAATTACTTACATAGTTAGGAAAGATGACCATGTCAACATCTTCAGGTATATCTGCCAGAAGTCTCCGTAAAGAATACTCACTAGTTCCAGCTGGATGCATTAGCTCATCAGTATCAAGATGAATGATCCAGTCCACGCCAGCTTCCTGTAGAGTTACAAGGCAATGAAGTGGATCAAAAGGTAACCATAACTGGAAACAGATGAAGTTATTGCAATCATACCCTTGCCATGACGATGGCCATTTCCATGTTAAGAGTCTGCTTGACAAATAACTCGTGGTTGCATGGTTGGTAAAAGAATCCAGCCAGCCACGTTTCATTCCAAATCCGACTAGGACACAAGACATTATAGATCATCAGTATATCAAATAATAAGCTTACTTAATAGAGACGTGAGATGATATATAGGGAACAAAGCATGTCTACTAGCCCAGAGGGAAATTTCACTCTCTAAATTTAGTTTGATTTAAGTTAGTAACTTGAACAATCACTTCTTCATTAAAGTCTATTACAATCTGATATTAAATGCCTTCAACTTTTCCAGGAATTTTGAAATTAGACAAGTCAAGATTGTAGAAAAGAAAGTTCCATCTTTAGAAATCTCTGACGAATAAATTGATCTCACTTATAAATAAAAAGAAGACAAACTAAACTAGGTTCCACTTTTATGCTCAGACACCAATTCTTCAGTACATTAGTCATATAACACTCACAACTGATCCAAGCTTACTCAAGATGAATGACTTGAAATATACGTCAGTACAATGTCTCTTGGGTTGAAAGGAGAAAGGGTTGGGAGACGAGAGGTGAAAGAGTTATTTCTCTTGTTTACTAAGGGGGATGAAAGAAGACTGTCTTATTTACTTACCTTCCAGTATACCAAATAAAGGAATTAAATGCTCGGGGCTCCACGTAGGGGAAATAATCAATGAACTTCACTCTCATTTAACCTTCCCTCTTTCCCTTCTAGGAACCAAGTCTATTATTAGTCTCAAGACACAAATAGAAAAGAGAATCTGTTGTCACCACTACCCTGGGTAATTACTGCTTGCTATTAATAGGTAAATTAGTCGGTCCACATCAACCCCCTCCACCCATGCATTGTAGTTACTCCTGATATATAATACGTTGCTATGTAAGGAACTCCCTACAAGTTATGGAGATTTGTTAACCCATGCTAACATATGTTCGTCTATAAGCTGTGTTTTTCCTCTTATAGCTTTGGATAAATAGTTTCTCTCTTCGACTATTACTTGCATCCATTAGCAACATAAAGCAATTGAATGATACCACCGAGGCTAAATAAAGAACATAAAACCCACAGAAGGGATGACAAACATTTCTCAAAGCAATAGGAAATAACATCTACTCTACTAAACAAAGACCTCATCTTCATAGTTTAGGCACAGAAAATGTATATATATATGCAAAGATTAGTTACCTTTTGGCTTGTACATCCTCTAGCTCTTTTGTTCTATATATAACTCTTACTCCCTGCAGAGTGCACACATTTTGTATATTAATCAAGAGATGAAATATGTCAAGTCCAAATACACAAAACGGTAAGAGTGATGAAACAGAACGTTCAAGACAAAACAATGATAATGGAAATATGAACACTTACTGGAATAGATTTTAGCACTTTGGATACATTGGGAGATGCAGCTTTTCCCTCCACAAACAGAAAAAAGTTTGTTACGCCAATGACCTTATGATAAAACATCCAGGGTAGGATCTGCTCTAAGCCAGCGGACGTACTTGTAGTGATTGATATCTAAACATCAAGCAAAGGTAACTAGTCTCTTAGGATACTGATATAGAATAATTTAACTACAAGAAAATAAAGATGGTGGCGGGAAAAGAATAGTAAAGCTCAACTTAAATATCTGAGACGTTTACAGTAACAATACGATTGCAATTCTTCATTTGGAGAAAAACATAGGAAAAAATGAGGTGAAAATTGCACTCATTAAAAGCATGAACAGAGCCAAAACCAACACTAAAATATGTACTTAGCGGTCGTTTGGTTGTTGGTTAGGAGGTGATTCATTCATGTATTAAATCACCGCATAACTTGTACCATATTTGGCAGTAATTTTTTGCTATTGTATAAAATTCAACACACTAAATACGATTTTTGGTTAGCAAGTTAGAATCACGCATAACTAATACGTGTATAAGTTAAAAGGAAATCTATTCACTACTTTATGCAGTATAGAAAATGGAATATCTAAACCTCGCATAACTAATCTCTGCATAACTAATACATACGTTACTAATATCTGTTTTACTCTAATCAACAACCAAACGACCTACTTAGAATATTGAAGTATGAATGGTACAAGTACAGCAGTAAAAGGAATTAGCATATCCTTTCAAAATGCTTTATTTTTATCAACTGCCTAGAATACAAATCTACAAATTTCTGCAACTGCTAGCTTTGCCCCTGCTACCATTTCAAGAATGTCTTTTTTCTATCAAAAATACACAAATGGAGTACGCAGCCTGATTGGAGTCTGGTGTTTACGCAACCTTACCACCAGATTCTATACAATCAGAAAATGCCAAGAAAAATAACTTTGATTTTATCAAACAGGTGGACCCCATCATCATCAAATGGACTTTTTCACAATTCATCCATCCACGATACCAAAAAAGACACTTGGCTAATAAAAAACATAAACATGTCCATTTTTCTTCAAACTAATTAAAGTTAATAACTAGGTATTTCAACATGAAGTTATCATGAACAAACACAAAAGATAACTCGAAAAAAAAAGTAAACAGTAAATCTGTACGACTATTTGTATAAAAGATTCCGAAAAAGAATAAATAAAACTTGATAAAAACGAACCTTCGGTCTAAGATCCGACCCGAAATTAAACTTCCAATCCCTGAAATATGGAAACGACGCCGTACGGCTCTGTCCAAGGATATCTTCACAACCAGACGATAACCGTAAGGGTTTCGACCCAGCCTCATTCGGATCGTCACCGGGTATCCATCGGGTAGTCGGGTCGGGTAACCCGCCACGCCATTGAAGAACAAAAGCGAAAACAGCAAGCGATACAGAAATAATGGTGAGTAAATAGAGCAAACGAGAAGCAAAAACAGAGGATGATTGAAAATTCGAAGAAGATGAAGAAATGTTGGTGGGTCTTCTCAGAGTAGCGAAAAGACCCGCCATTTGTGAAATTCAAAGAAAAATGAAGAATTTCTATAAGAAACTGTTTGATTGTTTACGTTTATATTTTTTTGTATAGAAATCTATGGTTCATGCAGAGTTGAAACTGAAGCTTTGTAGAAGACGTTAATGGTGTTTTTTTTTTTAGCTTTGATAATTCCGAATTCATGTAATTTCTCATAATTAAATTGGGCTAATCCATAAGGATTATCGATTTGTATTTTATAATATGGTTATCATATACAACAACAATCTTTTCTTCATGGGTTTAAAGGTGGTGTGTTAAAAGTTAATTTCAATATAATATTGTATTGAAATATACTTATTTTTTTTAAGTTTTAAAATTATTCTTAAAATAAATATTTTTTTTAAATAGAAGAATATAGCTTTATAATTGTTTTTCCAAATAAGTAAAGATATAATATGGATAAAATTTTAATAATGTATTAAATATTTTATTCTTTATGAAACTAACTAAAAGAAGTGTATCCTGAAAAGAGTATTATTTATCACATATTAGTAATTTTAAAAATAAGTACTCCTATAAATATTATAAATAAAAATAGTAATATTAAATAATAATGAGTAGAAATGAATATATCAAAAAATATAAAATCCATCTAAAGAAAAGAAAATTGAAGTTTAAATTAGTTAGATTTATAGAATTTGATTAGTTAATGTGATATTATTATGCTTAATCTTCATGTAGTTTGGGTTGACGAAGTTATCATCTTTATATAAATTTTTATTTGTTAACGAAGTTATTATCCTGAATCTTGAAGTCTAGTTTGATTCATAAAGTAACAACGTAATCATATTAAAAACCAATAATATTAATATAAAGGCAATCAACATTATATCATCTTTTTCTGCTCTACTTCTTTAGGTTTATTTTCAAGGTTAAATTTCATATTAATAATATTTGCGTCAATTTGAGCAACATGAAGTGATGAATATTTTCAAATTAGCTCGTGAATAAGGGCATTTTTGGAGTAAAATTTATTTTGCGAATATTAATGTGTATTTTATATGTAATAATATTTAAATTACGATAAGATGTTTTTGTTATACATACAATCAGTTCATTCTAGGGGAAAATGCTTGAAATATATTTGAACTTTGATCGAAATTATGGTAACAATCTCAAATTTTGGATTTGACCTATTACCCCCTGCACTATTTAATAGTGTATTTTAAAGATATATAAGTGCTCACGACAAGTTACTATTTATGATGTCCACGTGGGCACCTATATATCTTTAAAATAAACTATTAAATAGTGCATGGGGTAATAGGTTCTGCCCAAAGTTTTGGATTGTTATAACAATTTCGATCAAAATTTGGATATATTTCGAACCTTTTTCCTTTCATTTTAAGGAATATTTTGAATGACCCTTTACTACAAGATGGCAGAACCCCTCAATTATAAATTCATTACATGGTAAAATGTTTATTGTAATAAAAATAACTATTATGTTACTATGAGATAAAAATAAGGTTTGAATTCACTTTATCTATTCAAACCTCATTTATAAAATTATATTAAATATATTATTATTGTTGTTATGTCAAACGGGAGGGGGGGGGGGGGACTCGTAAAATTAGAGGTAAAACATTGAAATTAATATTTAAGCAATAAAAAAAATGAACCATATTTTGCTACGAGAGCTTCGATCGTGCTTTTACTATACGTAAAGTATAGATTACTATCTAGCAATGATCATGGAGATATTGACATACTCATTACGATATATTTTTATTCACCTTCAAATCAAATACTATTAGGTTTAGATGAATTGAATTACATTATTAATAGTTTAAGTTATGTGATCTTGTAATGTTTTAAAATTATTCTTAAAATAAATAATTTTTAAAATAGAAGAATATAGCTTTATAATTGTTTTTCCAAATAAGTAAAGATGTAATATGGATAACATTTTAATAATGTTATTAAATATTTTATTCTGTATGAAACTAAATAAAAAAGTGTATCCTGAAAAGAGTATTATTTATCACATATTAGTAATTTTAAAAATAAGAAAAATATTATAAACAAAAACAGTACTAATAAATAATAATGAGTACAAGTTAATATATCAAAAATCATAAAATCCATCTAAAGAAAACAAAATTGAAGTTTAAATTAGTTGGATTTATAGAATTTGATTAGTTAATGTAATATTATTATGCTTAATCTTCATGTAGTTTCGGGTTGACGAAGTTATCATCTTTATATCAATTTTATCTGTTAACGAAGTTATTATATATCCTAAATCTTAAAGTCTAGTTTTATTCGTAAAGTAACAATGTAATCACATTAAAAACTTGAGAATAATAGTAATATAAAGGCAATCAACATTATATCATCTTTTTCTGCTCTATTTCTTTAGATTTATTTTCGAGGTTAAATTTCATATTAATAATATTTGCTTCAATTTATGCAACATGAAGTGATGAATATTTCCAAATTAGCTCGTGAATAAGGGTATCTTTGGAGCAAAATTTTATTTTGCACATATTAATAGGTGTATTTTATATGTAATGTTATTTAAATTAATAAGATAAAGATATTTTTGTTATACATACATGATACAACCAGTTCATTTTAAGGAATACTTTGAATGATCCTTTACTACAATATGGTAGAACCCCTCAATTCTAAAATTCATTACATCTAAGGTAAAATGTTTATTGTAATTAAAATAACTATTATGATAAAAATAAGGTTTGAATTCACTTTTATCTATTCAAACCTCATTTATAAAATTATATTGAATATGTTATTATTGTTGTTATGTCAAACTAAGGGAGGAACTCGTAAGATTAGAGGAATAGTGTGAAATTAATATTTAAACAATAAAAAAGATGAACAATATTTTGCTACAAGAGCTTCGATCATGCTTTTACTATAGCAATGATCATGGAGATATTGACATACTCATAACGATATATTTTTATAATCAAACACTATTAGGTTGAGATGAATTGAATTACATTATTAATATTTTATAGTATAGTAAATGTTGATTGATTGACATGCTTATGAACCCTAATTTGAAACTACTTACTAGAGTGAATAGGATGACAATAGACAACGACATGATTGATGTAAAGCAAATTTGATTTTTACCCATAAAACTCTAACATATTGCGAATAAGGTTAAATATGCATTGTCCTACAATATAAAATTAAGTTCCTACCTTGTCCTATTGCCATCCTAGGAATAAATGACCCTTTTACAATCCATGCTACAATTACACATCTTAATATTTGATTTGATATTTTTTTTAAAGATACACATTAATTTTCTAATTACTAATAATCTTTTCCATTAGGTACCATTCAATATATTTCCATCTAGATGTTTAATTTTCTATTAGTAGAAGTAGGTGACAAGTTTGGTGAGATGATGCATTCGTGTAAAGCACAGAAATGATCAAGGCTTTTGGAAAAAAATACTTTTAAAATCATTCTACCAAACACATTTAGCTGCATAAAATATTATTTTGTCCGGCGCATATAACTAGACATTTAATTTGTATAAAATTAAATAAATAGATATAGACATTTTACTTGACATAATAGGACATCACGTAGAAGTTGTGTAGGATGCGAATTATCAGAACGTTACATAGAATGTGTGTTTCCTTGTTCATATTTATACAAATTTAAATATTACTTATTCATGCATATCCAAAATTGAAAGACATAAATAACAAATAAAATGATATGTTTATGTATTAAAATATCAAATTGGAAGAGCGTGTCACATGAATTGAAACGGATGGAGAGGGTTGTAAATCTGTCAAAATCAGGGGATGCGCTATTATAGGTAAATGGGGTTGGTGGTAGCCCTGCAATTTGTATATTCCCTTTATATAGAAAAGAGTGACCCAATACTATAGGAACTCTCTTCCATCTCTCTCAAGATCTTGCGTTGAGAGGAGAAAAGAGGCTGAAATTCGCTCAAAATTTGTGGCCTCATCTCCCCTATCCAATTAAAAGTTGTGTCTTTAGACCTATTGGCCACCAAATTTCTAGATCACCACATCCCATTATTGTCGTTTCTTGAAATTTCATTCATGTGGTTGTAACTCAATTCAAGATTTTTTAACTCATCAGATTTATCAGGTACACATTAGTCCACCCAGATACCACAAGATTCTCTTTTATTAGCATAAAGCTTATAACTTTGTTAAAATATGGAAAAAGACTCCACCTTTGATGTACTGATGATAATGGGCATTGAGTGATATCATTTGGGTATCTTTTTTCTTTTATATCAAACCCCTTTTGCTTATTCTTTCTGGGATTTGTTCCTTCATGTCTATCTTTTTGATGTATATGTTTACTACTGATACATTGTTTTTATGTAGATTTCAGATTGTGGAATTCATTTGGTTGACTTGGTGGACATTCATAACTAGCTAGGGTAAGGCTTATTCTTTACCAGAAGAATCTTTTATTAGTATAAAGTGTATACTTTTGTTAAAATGTGGAGAAATTATATACCTTTTTAGAAAACTAGAAGTTGATGTGCTGAAAATGGACATTGAGTGATGTTCATTTGGTATTTTTCACCTTTGTATTTATATCAGAATTCAGACCCCTTTATGTCTATATTTCTAGTTTTCCTTTCTGGGATTTGTTTCTGTATGTCATATCTTGATGTGCACATTTGCTTTGTTTGAGTGATTGACTGTTACATTGCTCAACTGTTGATTTCAGATTGCATCTAGATCTTGATAAGTCGGGGATCCGTTTGGTTGGATATTCTTCTTGTATAAGAGAAATCAGCCAGGTTAAGGCTTATTCTTTGATCAGAGTTGTCGTTTTAGTCTTTCTCTAAACCCCTACCCCATTGTTTGTATGAATTTCCTTTAATATGCTATGGTTGTGCGAATTGGTTGCTTGTGGCTTAGGACTGCATTTGAACTTTGAGGTGTTTGATGGAATGTAGGGTATTGGTTTTTGTTTGTGGTTAGCAAAAAGAATTGTCTTCCCACTCTTCGAATATGTATTGTGAATTTTTGCATCAAGATTCTGTAATTTCACTTTAGTTTTCTTGATATAGCTATTTAGTTTTGATGGTAATTGTTTTATGTTTTGAATCTCTATCGAGGGTGGACTATATACAGTTCACTAGAGGGAATTGCCTTCCCGATGACTACTTTTCAGCAGCTTTGAAATCTGAGGCATTTGTGAATAACATGATAGTTAAGTTAGGACATGTTTTCTGGTTCTTCTATATTTGAATTTGATTCTGGAATTAGCTCTCTTGTGGGTAAAACCGTAAAAAGGGACAACCTTCAGTTAATGGGGTGTCATTTGTCTTGTGGGACTATTATAAGTTGTAAGGGCTGGGATGCTCTCCAAAAGCTCCCTGCTTGGATTCTTTCAAAGCTGGAGAGCTAACATGAGGAGAACAAATTAGACATTCAAGATTTATCAAGTTCAAAACCACAAGAAGTCTCTTGTCCGTAAAACTAATTTGTTCCTCGGAGCCAGCTTTGAGCTTGAACTTTAAACAAATAGAATCAGATTAGTTTAATTCTCACAAGGTCTTCAATCTCAGGTAGCTTTCAGAATTTCTGCTGCTATCTGATAAAGAGTATTATCATCACCATTGGATTTTCAATTTTCTCCTCTTCTAGTACATGTTTTGAGTCCTTACATTTCAATATTTTATCGAAGAAAAGTTGAGAATCGAAGCAGAGATTCATGTACATGTCTATTCTTCTTCTTTTTTTTCTTTTTTTTTTGGGTTAGGCGAATTATACAGGGAGAAATTTGAGCCTTTAGTCCTTCCTTACTATGAATAAGCAAAACGATACTGGGAGAGTACTGGAGTTCTAAATTGCTGTATCATTCGCATTGTATGCAGATAATTTGTAGGCAGAAGCAGTTCGATCACTTTGGGTTTAAAGTAGCTGACTGTCATAGGACACCAATGTCAAAATTATCTGGAGAAGTCAAATTAGCGTACAAACTTTTGATCTGTTCTTTTATTGTCATCTGACATATGAGTTTCTGATTATCAGAGTGCCTCATGTCAGGAGGTGTAAATTCGTGAATGATTTCATTTAAAAAAACTGTGCCTGGTTTCATTTTGGCTCTATTTACTCTGAGAAGTGTGGTAGCTCTACAAACACCCAAGCTAGACTTTTTATTACATCAAGGACGCCTAGTGTTGTTTACTATGTAGGTTCATGGCTATTGACAGTAGAGATTAATGTTCTTTTATCAACTGCACCAACTTTTAGTAGAAGCCTTAAGCTTAACTTTGATATAATATACTCTTGCAATCCTCTCCTTCCCACCAAATCGTTCTTTTTCTACAATTGAGAATTGTAAACAGTCAATGCTATAGCTAATAACATTACATTTACACTGAGAATTCTTTTTCCCTTTTGTTCTTTTCTTCCAGATTTTCCAATGGGTGATATAGCCAAGGATTTAACAGCTGGGACTGTAGGTGGAGCAGCACAATTGATCGTTGGTCACCCTTTTGATACCATAAAGGTCAAGCTTCAAAGCCAGCCTACTCCACTTCCAGGGCAGCTTCCAAGATATTCTGGTGCTATAGATGCTGTCCGGCAAACAGTAGCTGCGGAAGGTGCCAGGGGGCTGTTCAAAGGCATGGGAGCCCCACTTGCCACTGTGGCAGCCTTTAATGCTGTGCTCTTCACCGTGAGAGGTCAAACAGAGGCATTCTTGAGGTCTGAACCTGGGGTCCCTCTTACTGTGAACCAGCAAATCGTTTGCGGGGCTGTTGCTGGAACTGCTGTGTCTTTTCTTGCTTGCCCAACTGAGCTTATAAAATGCAGGTTTGTTTCTAGTGCATTATAACTTAAATGTAGTATATAATCTAGCCTTCACAAAGTTTCCCTTGCTTATGTTTGCCATGTTGTATCCTTAGTAGTGACATGTGCATTATAGATGGAAAGAAAAAGAAAGCATCATGTACTTTTCAACTTGTTGTTACCATTTTTTGGTCAAATGATCAAAACTACTAGGAAGCAACTTCTGTACTTGGCAATTCACTGGTTGAATTACGTGAGTGCAGATTGCAAGCCCAGGGTGCATTGGCAAGTATAGGCTCAGCTGCTGTGGCAGTGAAATATGCAGGGCCAATGGATGTAGCAAGACATGTTCTTCGATCCGAAGGAGGCACGAGGGGTCTCTTCAAGGGCTTGTTTCCCACCATGGCACGTGAAATACCCGGAAATGCTGCTATGTTTGGCATGTATGAAGCACTAAAGCAGTACTTTGCAGGAGGCACAGACACTTCAGGGTTGGGAAGAGGTTCTCTTATTGTAGCAGGTGGCCTGGCTGGTGGTTCCTTCTGGATCTCTGTGTATCCAACAGATGTCATCAAGAGTGTAATCCAGATCGATGACTATAAAAACCCAAAGTTCTCTGGCTTTTTCGATGCTTTCAAGAAGATCTTGGCATCGGAGGGAGTCAAAGGCCTTTACAAGGGCTTTGGACCTGCTATGGGACGTAGTGTCCCAGCAAACGCTGCATGTTTCTTGGCGTATGAGATGACTAGGTCTAGTTTGGGATAATTCATTGTTGACAGGGAAGGATTTAGACATTGTTATTGATAATTCTTTGAACCTAACATCCGCTGAAATTCTGTAATTCCAGTTCAACTTCCAGCTGAACAATTCTGCTTTTATAGATTTAAGCCATTTTTTTCTTTGGTAAGTCCTTATTTGGCTTCAATAAGCAAAATGTCTTTAAGAGACAAATTCTCTCTTAAAAGAAAAGGGTGTCCTTTCATGCTTAAGTGTTGACTAGACGATCCGAGCAATAAAATTTCTCAATTATAACACAAGGTACGGTTTAGATTGAATGTACTATAACGAGGACAAAATGTAAACTAACCATTGTAGTCAGGGAGATGACTCTTGAGGAGGAGGCCGAGAGAGTTAAGTTCAGAGTAAACAACTTCAAGAAGCTCACCAAACTATGCAAAAGGCGTCTAGTTCCTCGTGAGTTCATCCGGAATTTCACCAAGGGGTTCGAAATAGATTCTCAAAGGTTATGTCAAGGGCGTGCTATATACATTATATAACATAAATACCATATTTGACCTTACACATAACGTGTTTCTACCTCCCTAACTCCGTCCTTGGATGAAACAATGTGTCGCCCTCTTGTTGGATTTCCTTTTCCAAATTGTTCTCTCTTAAGTCGAGATCTCCCAAATCAACAACAAAGTTGTCACTTATAGTCATTTCTATATATAATATAATATAATATAATATATATACTATCATAATCATACTTTATAATTTATATAGTATTTTGTGATGATTTTTTTAAATTTTGGTTAGTCCTTTTTTTATCTGATTTAATATACACTTGTGGATTACATCGTATATATTGTTGTAATATATATTTATATATAAAAAATTATTTAAATTACTTTTTTTCTATTTTTATCATAACAAAATCATTTTTTTAATTAATTGATAGTTATAAAATTCAAAATAGCGGAAATCAACTTGAAAAAGGTTTCTTATCTCTCTTAGTCCTCGCTCTCCTTTGTCGGAAGGTTCTTCTCTCCGCCGCCGACAACAACCGCCATCTCCGCCGTCTCTGAGCTCTATATAAAATTGAGTTTGCTAAGCGAGATTTTGGCTTTCAAATAACTTTCACTAGCCTAAGTTGCTCTTAATCAGGTACTATTGATTTCTCACCTTTTTTCAGATTTCTGTTTCTTTAGGTTAAAATTCTTATAGAATATGTAATAAATAGCTTGGAATGAGCTTTACAAAGTTTATTGGTTTGGCAGATTGAAGTTTAGAAATTAGAAATCGATGGCTCATAGGTTGCTGAGAGATGCTGAAGCTGATGGATGGGAACGATCTGATTTCCCTATTATATGCGAGTCGTGTCTCGGTGACAGTCCCTACGTGCGAATGGTAAGTTCTTCGTTTCAATTTTTGTTATGGTAAAGGTCGTGAATGGTCCTAGGGTTTATAATAATCTCTAGCCCTTTTGTTGCTGACTACAAATTGAAAATATACTTGAGGAATGTTTTTCTTATTTGCATTGCTCCTATCTGCTATTGAGATTTGAGGTGGAAGTGTAGGAAACTTTATTCGGCGAAGAAGTTGAGAAATTTCTGGTCGTAGTTATAGGTGAATATAGGTGCAAAGAGGCTAGAGCAGATGGATATTGGGGATTCATATAGGCAACAGTAAAGTATGTGAATAAGGCGAAGTTGAATGATTGGTTGATTGATATGGTTTTAGGTGAATATAGTAAGGTTACTTTGAATACAACTAGAAGTTCATTTTCAGAAATTTTTAGGTGAATTTTTAAGAATTCATCATTTATTTCAGGTACCCCAATTTATTAATACAGTAGGAATGATTAGTAATTGTAGAAATATATGTGTTCTATTGTGCAAAATCAAATAAAGAAGGGTGCCTTTATTGAAGTTTTAAAGGGTAAAGTCCGTCATTTCTCAACCTTGAAAGATCACGGACTCCAATTCCTAATGTAGCGTTCTTTAAGCATGTGAAGTGTGTGAAGAATGTGTTTGGATCCTTTGATGAAGGCAGCAACGTAGTGTTTTATCAAATTCCTAAGTAAGTTATGTGTCAAATTTGCTCTACAGGAAAGGCTGTTAGCCTTTCTGTAAGGACTGTTAATCTCTGGTAGCATTTATTTAATTGCTTATCTTTGTGCTAGCTGCAGTAAACTGTATTTTGAATTCCATTTACGTGTAGCTAGGCGAGACCACTTGCATTATAATCATTGTGGCTTTCTGAAGCTCTATGTTTGAACCTTTATCCATCGACAGCTTCTCCTGATCTGCTACTACTTTTGGTACATTGTTACGATGTTTAATCTCTTCATACAGTTTTAGGAATTAATTTCTTGCTCAAAGAGTATCTCCATTTTGGCAGTAGAATCAGTATGGTCTCTGACTTTGTTTAGGTTTCAGTTGCATGTCCTCTACTATAATCTTTCTCTCTCCAATTTCACTATCTGACATTTGATCTTGTTATGGTTTTTGTACAGACAAAAGCAGATTATGACAAGGAGTGCAAGATCTGCACACGACCCTTCACAGTGTTCAGGTGGAGGCCTGGTCGGGATGCGAGATACAAAAAGTCTGAGATCTGTCAGACCTGCAGCAAATTGAAGAATGTTTGTCAAGTTTGCCTGTTAGATCTTGAATATGGTTTGCCCGTTCAGGTCCGAGACACTGCTCTCAGTATCAACTCAAATGATGCCATCCCAAAGAGTGACGTAAATAGAGAATATTTTGCAGAGGAGCATGACCGCAGGGTATGTGATTTACTAACTGGATGCCCAACTTATAGTTATGAATGAAATGTTTTTTTAACTAATTGGTTGTAGGACCATTTAATTTTCTTACATTTTTTTTAAAAATTTATTTATTTATTTAATTTACTTATATATAAATAAGGACAACAAAATATTTCGCTGAAGCTTTAGGCCCCTCTTCTTTTTGTTTTTTTCTAAACTTAATTTACTTTCTTAAAGAGGACATACTGCAAAGCTACAACTTAATTGATGAGTTGCCAAATTATGAGCTGAAACTATCCTATAAGCTGACATTTTGGCAATTTCAAGGCTTTCAAGTTACCCCCTCCCCCTCGCATCCAAATCTTGCTGGGAACTACTTAGGGATGAGGTGCAGTTTTAAATTAGGAGGAGAAATTAAACCTGGTGAAACTAAGGGTTTAGAACTTTCAAGAAGCACCTCCAAAAAAAAAGATGCTGTTTTTTTCTGTTTTCTTGGTTTTCCCCAAAGTAATACTTAATTTTTTGACCAGGCAAGAGCTGGTATTGATTATGAATCTTCATATGGGAAAGTCCGTGCAAATGATACTATCTTGAAGCTTCAAAGAACAACTCCATACTACAAGAGAAATCGGGCACATGTTTGCAGTTTTTACATACGTGGTCAATGTACAAGAGGTTTGGAGTGTCCTTACCGGCATGAGATGTCTGAAACAGGGGAGTTATCACAGCAAAATATCAAAGACCGTTACTATGGGTATGTCAATCTGATTCTTTTTTGCTGATGTGAAATTCTCCTTTTTCCGATGATGCTCATATATCTGTATTGACATATTTGTGATAGGGTTTCTGATCTTTAATTTTGCTTGGGGTGTGAGAAGGGCGGTTCACTTTTCTGTTGATATGTTCATGAAGACTTGCTAGTCACCTTTTTTTAGAAGACTTACTAGTCATTGTAGACACATTATCTGTTTTCCTCAGTTGCAATACTAATATAGGATGAAGGCCAGAGATGCATGGCCACATGACGTTATATAAAATAGTAAATAATACATCATTGTGGGATTACACGGGGTATGTTGTTGTATAACTAAATAATACGTCAGTACACCAAGTAGGAGAAAAAAAAGGGAATGGACCTGGAGCTTATGTTCTCATTTATCATGTAAGAAAGGAGAAGCAAAACAACTTAAGTAAAATGTATCTCAATGTGGGAAGACAGTAATGTGGACTTGGTCAACTGACTCAGGAGGTGAATAACTTGTATTGAGTTGCTCTTTTACCCTCATTGAATTTATAAACATGTAAATTTATCTCAGATCTGACATATAAAGTCGTCCTGCTGTCAATATATTATAATCATTTTTTCATAATTTTGCAGCTAAAAAATACCAAGTTCAAAAAAAATAAAAAATGCTTGTGTGGTGTAATTGCTTTCTACTACTGGCAGTCTTCATTCCCATATTTTATTCAGTGACTTATTCCTTTCTGGTTTCTCAATCCTCTCTGCTTGTATTTGAGTTATGCCTTATTTAAATATCTTTTTTGGAGTAAAGCCTTATTTAAGTATCTTTAGATGCCATCTTGTTCAAATCCTTGCACTGAACAACCAATGGAAGTCTAAGAAGAAATTTTTTGTGAATGCTTTTTCATGTGATTCAACAGCTTGTTGAGGTTCAAATAATTGCCGAAACTGCCAAGAATCCAGAACCCAGTCATCTCCATGGTTATGGACATAATTAAGTTAAGACACTTTACTCTAGAAAGATACCATTTTCCTCATGACCAATCAATTAAATACTCTATGCACTTTTGAAACTCATCTTACCTTCTCTCCACAATTACGTGATGGCTAGGCCGATTATTGATGACATCTATTTGCTGGTTACTTTTCTTTTGCTATTCTATACCCTGTTCTCTTTTACAGAGATCTATTTATCCTACATTTCGACTGACAAAGTTTTCAATGTACTGTACCTTAAATGCTCGCAGAGTCAATGATCCAGTGGCTTTAAAGCTACTTAATAAAGCAGGTGAAATGCCTTCATTGGAGCCCCCTGATGACGAGAGCATTAGAACCCTCTATGTGGGTGGTGTTGATGCAAGAATCACTGAGCAGGACCTTAGGGACCATTTTTATGCACATGGTGAAATTGAGTCCATTAAAATGGTGGTCCAGCGTGGTTGTGCTTTCGTAACTTACACGACTAGAGAAGGTGCGGTGAAGGCAGCTGAGGAACTTGCAAACAAGCTGGTGATAAAGGGCCTGAGACTGAAGCTACTCTGGGGGAGACCTCAAGTTCCCAAGCCAGAGTCTGAGGTCTCTGATGAAGCAAGACAGCAGGCTGCTTTAACTCACAGTGGTTTGTTGCCTAGAGCAGTCGTGTCACAGCAGCAGAATCAGCCTCTTCAGCCACCAGGCACTCAGGACCAACCTCCATCCATGCCTTACTTCAACATACCCCCGATGCCTCAGCAAGACAGACCATATTATCCATCAATGGATCCACAAAGGATGGGTGCCGTAATTGCATCCCAGGAAGGGGCATCTAGTTCAACTGCAGGATCTGGTCCTGGTGAAAATAAAATCGGTTCTGATCATCAACAAGGACACCGTTATGCATATCCTCCTGGAGGGCCACCACCTCCGGGTCAATTTTACCCACCTTATTATCGTCCACCCTATGGATATATGCCGCCACCACCTCCACCTTATCACCAGTATCCTCCTCCACCTTATCAAGCTACAGCACCCCCACCACCTAGTGCTCAGCAATCTGCGCATCAGCAGAACCCTCAACCAGCTGCAGCAGCAGCACCACAGCAGCCTTAATCTGGGCAGTTTCGTCAGACATCTGCAATGGGAAGAAGAATCAACATTTAAACGCGTAGCCATTTTGAATCAAGTGTCCATTCTGTTTTCCCAGTGGAAAATCTTCGGTGTTAGGTTTCTCATCTCTACCAACCTTTCAAGTTTTCATTTGCTTGACTATGATATGATCTCATTAAACCTTTCACCATTTGAGCGAATTGCATTCTGCCCTCATCTTTTTCCCTTTAAAGAAAAGCTCCATGCGGTTTTATGAATTTTACATTTGTGCTAGGCATATATACATGTGCATTGTTATCTTATCTGCGTTTATTTATTTATTTATTTTTCGTCAACTTTGGAAGTATTAAAATTTATTATTTCTGCGTCCATAAGGAAATCTTCCATGAGTTTGGATTAAAATTTCACTTTCTTTTCATTCCCATACGCGTGAGGATTACTTACTTCTAGTTGTTTTACATAGTTTCCAAAAATTGTTATTCTAGTTAGTTACCAAACTTTGTTTCCCAATCCTCTTCTTTTTTTTTTTTTTAGACTACACGCTAGTTTCTAAATATTTCATTTAATAAGTTACCATAAATTGCTTTTCCATTACCTATTATAAATAGGATTGCAACTTAATTTGTGTGTATATATATATATATATGTTAACCCTTAACATAATTTTTTACTTCCCAAAGTTTTTCAATCAACACAACAATGGCTTCCTGTATTTCATCATTAGGTCATGATCAATATTCTTCCAACAATTTCGATGAACTTTTCAACCTGCCACGCTACAAGAGGTATTTAGACTTCACTTCTCATGAAGTTAATGATCAAGTGGAAAATCACAGCAACAAGAGACTCAAATTTAGTCATCATGATGAATTTGTCAATGTCGAAAAGAGAGTAGTTGAATTTAGTAACAATGAGTTACCATGCCTAAAAATAGTGGCTGGATCTGTATACATTCCCAAAGACAATCCAAAGAAGCCTTTAGGTGAAGATGCACACTTCATACATGAATTATTTCAAACTATTGGTGTCGCGGATGGCGTTGGTGGCTGGGTAAAACATGGGATTGACGCTGGAATATACGCAAGAGAGCTTATGAAGAATTCACATATCGCTACATATGATGAAGCTATGAAAGGTCATGTGAACCCTAAAAGGGTTCTTGAAGAAGCTTACAAAAACACAAATTCAAAAGGATCATCTACAGCTTGTATTATAACTCTTAACTCAGAGAAAAGTAGTATAGTTGCTGCTAATGTTGGTGATAGTGGATTTTTACTAATCAGAAAGGGAAATATTATATACAAGTCGCCAATACAACAACGAGGATTTGGGTGTCCGTATCAATTGGGAAACGGCAATTCAGATAATCCTAGCGTTGCTCAGGAGATGGAATTAAACGTCGAGAAAGATGATATTTTGATGGTTGGGACGGATGGGATGCTTGATAATATGAATGATAGTGAGATTGAGGAAATTGTTGGAAGAGCTATCGACGATAAGTTGAAAGCAAAGGAGTTGGCTAAGAAAATTGGAAACATTGCATTGTACAACTCATTTGATAGATTTGCAGATACACCATATGCAAGAGCATCTAAGGGACGACATAAAGGAGGAAAAGTTGATGATATTACTGTTATTGTTGCTTATATACAATAAAAATACAATTTAGATATAGTAAAAAAAAAAAAAGAATATATTTGTTACGTTGCCTATTATATATATGAAGCACAAAATGTAATGTGCAGACTTTATTGTATAATAATACAAATGTTATATTTCAGATTTCATAGTATTTTGGAACTACTCTGCTATTTTGGTATTTTCATAAATTTGCAACTTCTCTTCGATGTTTATTTCTTTTACATGTTATGCCTTTGGTGATTTTTAATGTTATCTGATCTCCACATTCATCTTACGATTCACATATGTAAGACATTTATTTTGTGAATATACACACTAGTATGATCGAAAAAAGAAAATAGAAACAATAAAAACTTAGTAGAAAACATCTTTTGACTAATTTTACTCTTCTTGTTCCATGGAGAATACTCCATGACTTGCACGCACGTATAGTGAAGGGTGGTCGATGTGTGGGGCAGAGGGCTCGTAGTACCGCTTTGATTAATCCAAGTCTTTTCTTGGTTGACTAGCTAGGTTCAAAATGCTTGGCCTAAGCATAGAAGTTAGTAATTTATATGGATACAATCATACAACTGTTTGTCATAATGTAAGGATCTACACCCCTCTTGAATATGAAGAAAGGTGGAGAGACACTGAACTAAGGATTCTTCAAACAGAACGAAACAAAAATATGAAAATCCAACAATATCCAAATCATTCCAAAAATTAATTTGAATTATTCTTACCATAATAAATTATAAACCATGGTTAATAGTATATATATCCCAACACCTACCTTTATTATGACTATTGAAAAGGCCTCTATTTGAGTCTCAAACCCTAGACCTCCACTCGATAGTTATTTCCCAATGATCACTGTTTCATTTGAATTTGATGTCTAGCTATAGCTTTGGCCTAAACTAGAGCACTCATGTTTCATTTTGTAGGTAAAAACAACTATAGTAATGAAAAATCAACATAAAGCTAATAAGCTACTCCCACGGTTACAATTTATTTGTCTGGTTTTGACTTGACACGGAATTTAAGAAAGTAAAGAAGTAACTATATATTGAATGTACCAAAATGCCCTTTAATTTAATCTTATGATATTAAACATGACAGGTAGAAAATCATAATGAAAGAGTTGCCACCAAAAGGGGAAAACATTTTTTTTTTAAATGGACTGAAAAGAAAAGTACGACAAACAAATTGAAACAAAATAGAAAATGTAGTACATTATTTTGCAGAATTCTTCTATGATGTAACATAAAGAAAGATAGCATTTTGCAATAGAGCCTAAAGTAGTGGGGTATTTTTGTTCTTTTTATCTTGAGAGTGGGGACCTTTGGTGTCCTAAATATTGAGACAATGCATAATACAAGGGTCATGATGCATGTCTAGTAAAGTGAGAGCCCAAATATCAATCAATTTTAGATTCCATGGAGAAATCTTGTTTGCTTGGTAACAAGACTTTCTTGAATGCTTTTTTGGTTTTTCTTTCCCTTGTTGTTCATATTTAAGTGATATTATTTATTATTTAGAAGAGAATAAGAACAATTGAAGGCCTTTGGGGCTTTCGTCCGGCGGTAAGAACATAACACGTGATATGTGAATAACGACATACGTTACAAGTTTGAATATTGTCGACATAAAAGAATACGTCATTTTAACAGAGAAAGATAAAAGGGGTGGGGCCGTTAATTATCGTTTATTGAGTTTTAGACTGTGTGTTGAGTGCACTCTGAGATTTCTCTGTTATCAGTCAAAAAGAATAATAACAACAAGAACCGTAGTAGGAAGTGGGGTAGGACGTTTGAATTCTTTCCATAACGAAAGATATTGAATTTGATCTCTAGAATTAGAAACATCTCCATAAAAAGCATTTCATCGTGTAATGTATCTATTACATGACAAATATCCGAACTAATCGTTGGAGAAGGATACAAGGGTCGGTCTATTATCTGTCGAGTTTCGAACTATACATTGCGTGCACTCCGAGATTTCTCAATTATCAATCAAAAAGAATTATAACAAACCATCGAAGGATGTGGAGATATTTCATGAGTTCTTTCCATTGATCTCTAGTAGAATAAGAAGCCTCTCTATAAAAAGCATTTCATCTGACAAACATCCAAACTAATTGGTAAAAAAGGATACATGGGTCAACCTATTATCTATCGAGTTTTGAATTGTACATCCACGTCAACACCAAAGAATTGGTGGGACAATTGAGATTATTTCATCTTTAATCAGAAATCTTGCTTTCGAACCCTAAAAGAAAACCTTTTTATAGAAAACGTTTTGTCAAATATATGAGTTTCGAATACTGAACGGTTAAAACTAAAAGACAAAAAAGATGAAGAATAAGGAAATGTGGCCGCCCACGCCATGACTAATGCACATGCAATTGGTTAAGAGTGGAGTCATGTCTATAGTACTTTTGCCTTAGTAAAGTGTAGTGAAAATGACTTGGAAGGTAGGATTTGTTTTCTTTTACTTGTTCTTATGTATAAACGAAATATTTTGCAAGATCAGAGATGTATTTAAATTTAGTTGATCAAATAAATAGGTGTTTTTAAGACTATTAATAATTTGATGATGAAATAAATAATTTACACCAAATTTAGAAGTGTTTTTAATACTTCTCTCTTTAATTTTTAATTGTGAGTTTTCACCAATACATTTACTTTCTTGACAAAAAAAACCAAACAATTCTGCCAAAACATTAATGGACAAATCTAGAAGTACTTGTTAGGACTCTCTTGTAGTAACTTTTCAAGGAACAAAATTAAAAAAAAAAAATTAAAAAAAAATTAGCAAGTTCTTTTTTAAAAATAAATTATTTTAGCTTTCACTGATATTTAAACAATCATAAAATTATTTTATAATTTAAGTGTTTGTAGAACAATACCTACAAGAGTAAACTGGTGTGTGTGGGGGTAATTAATTTTGTATTAAATTTGTAAAATGATAAATAATTTGATATAACTATTTTAAAAATTCACGATAAATAAATCAAGACAGAGAATTTTATTTAGAAATGCTTTGGACCAATATTTCACTATTTTATGCGTGTTTTGAGACATAACAAAGATACAAATATTTCTATTTTCACGAGATAAAAATAAAATATGTACCCTCCTTGGATTTCATCGTAAAATTTCACCAAATATGTTATTATTGTTGCGGATAATATCAACCAAAAAATTCCACTGATTGTTTATAACACATAGCTAACGTGTTTAATTATTCGCAATGATGAAACCCAAAAAATGTCAAAATAAATTGGTAAAAAATGACTAAACAAGAATCATACTATAAAGTACCCATGATTTGGTACCCTTAAAGTAATAATTTAAAAAATTAAAACTAGGTAATTAATGACTGTAATAATACTCTTAGTTCCTTTAATGTACGAAAGACAAATTAATTGCACACAATTTAAAACATAACAATAATTTTAATTTTAATTTTAGGAAAAATTCTTTTGCCAGAAAATTTGGCCAGTATTTTACTTTTTTGAACATTTTTACCCTTTTAACTTTAATACCTTTTAATTAAAAAATAGAAAAAAGATCAGTTTATTTTAAAATAAAAAAAATCTTATAGATTTTTTAAAATTCTGGCCAAATTTTCTGGTCATTTAGCATTACCCTTAATTTTAATAGCAACTAATCAACAAATTAAATTTCCAATCTAACTTAATTTAGTGTTCATCTTTAACTTAACATTGTAACAAAATAGTCAAAAGCAACGGCGTGGTGAATGATTCTGTTAAGTGGTGATTAGTTTTCTTTAATTAATCCCAATGTATGGAAAAGCAATTATATGGTAGTTAATTAATTAATTAATCCCAAAAGTAAGCAGCAGAAAGCTTAGTAAAAATGATTAAGTCTTTTGGTTATGTTAAAGGAAGTGTCGAACTCATAATTGTCAAATGTACAAAAGTTGCATAAAAAATGGCTAAGTTACATATTTGATCGATCGGTTCAAAATAATTAAATTCGCTAGTTAAATATATAATAACATGTATTATTTTGTATCAAAAATTAAATATTTTTTGTGTACTATATATTAATAAACAAAATATATATACTTGATGACTATTATTTTTATGGACGACTAAAAAGAAAATTAACTGTAGCACTAACATGGGACATGAGGAGTAAAAATAGATTTAATTTTCTCAGCAAAAAAATATTTTTCGTGAGTTCTGTGTTCGATTACTAGTAAATATTTTCTTTTCAAAAACATATTTTTCATGACAATTAAAGGAAAAAAAATGATTTCTCACACTTAATTATTGATTTAAGTAATATTTTCTTGTAATTATTCTAATATTAATTTCATATCTCTTGTTCTAACTACCGTTTAAACATAATCCATCACTAATACTAAAAAAGTTCATAACAACTATCCTATAAGTTAATTTTAATTTAAAATATACAATTTTTTCCATTTTCTTAATTTCCATATATTCATACATATTTTTATTTTATTTTATGTTTTACTAGGCCGTGATGCACTATTTTTATTTTTATTTTTATTTTACATAACAATTATAGAGACATGCAAAGGCCCTACTTGTAACCTTTTGCCCATTACTAGTGGGTCCTTTCACCTTCTCAAATAATTCAATTAATTTCCCTTCAAATTTTCCCTCCTTTAAACTTTATATTATATTAAAAATTAATAATGCTGCTTTGGAAGAACTACATAATCTAATCTAACATTTATAATTGAAGGTCAAATCTCTAGAAATTATTTTTTTTCAATCCTAGAAATTATTTAATGTAGGTCTAATCATGTCCCAAAAATGCATAATATGCAAATCCTAAGGCTTAAATAAAGCTCTTATATTAATACAATAATAACAGGACCATCTTTTAAAATGTATATAATTCTTCATTATTTAACCAGATATCTTCCGTTTGAACTGGTCATGAGAATAGATAAATCTCTGATAAAGACTGTTTCCTTTATAATGACTCTGATTGATATGAATTTAAATTTATCAGGTCAACAAATATTAAATATCAAATAATTATTATTATTATTATAAGAACTTCGTTAGATTCACCTATTATAAGTATTTATTTATCATACAATATTAATAAAATATAATCAATTCAATTGTAACGCAATTATTGGAAATTATATGATGAATACTATAATTTCCTAGATGACATAATCATGTAAGATTAAAAGAAAATCAATTTCCCCACAAATAACGATGGATTAGGTTTAAGTTAGCTCCTTAAATTTATACATCTCTTCAAAATTATAACATATGAAATTTTAATTATTTATATATATATATAAAACATTTTTGGTATTTATACTTAGGTCATATCGAGAATGACAGGACAGAAGACCAACATGACATTACTCACATGGGACGGAATCCTAGGCATATGTAATTATGTACTTTGTTCTTCCTGTTATTGTCCCTCCATCTTCTTCGATTATTATACCATGAATTTGAAGTGGCATGCAAATTTATGAAGTGAATGAATTAAAAATTTAAGATTTTTAAAAAGTTTTATTTTTTTTCAAAGTAATTAATTGAGGGTATAATAGGTAAAAAGAAAATTATCTTTTCTTAATTTATCGACAAGTAATTAGGGATAACTAAAAATGAAAAAGTGGACAAGTAATTAGGGACAGAGGAAAAGTATATAGATAGGCAAGAGGTTGACTCTCTTTCATTAAAAAATTATATTTTGTAAATAGAGTAAAAGTAATGTTACTAATGCATATATAAGTTATTGCATCTCTTTGACATAAAATTTTCTCTATTTTTTTATCGAAATTCCTAGCTTCGTTGTTAGTATACATGTGCCGGGAGAATTAGTACACTTCTTGATAATGAAATTCACGAACAAGGAACAACTAATGAAGGTCAACCATAATAAAACTTGCAGGTCATTTTTTATGATAACATAGAAGGCAAAGAGAAAAGATTTCACCAGACTTTGTTTGACAAACGAGTCAATTATTTAAAAGGTTTTGTCATTGTCGCTATGGGTCTTTCACTTCCATCTTTGGACATCATGATATGAAATGAAACGAACACTTTTGAAATTTATCATTTAAACACTTCTTGACTATTTATGTCACGGGTAACATGAGTTTTAAAGTTCAATTATTTTCATTTATAGAAATGTGACGTTACTGATTAAAAAAAGTATGTCATTAAAATTGAGACAAAGAAAACATTGTTACAAATATGTCATAGTTAAAACTACATCACCAAACCAAACTATTAACATATGATATTTGTAGTTTATCGATCCGATTCGATTAATTCAGATTTACCCCCACACACGTAGATAACACATTCTATTGGAAGTATTCATAAGTAGCAGTTGCAGAGACTCATATACACAGTTTCATTCACTCACACTGCTCTTTTCTCGTGACACTGTCAGTTTGAGTTTGAGTACTCAAATAAGTAGTAGTCATTAGTAGCATAGATTCTCTCTCCCAAACTCTCTTTTCTCTTTTCAGAAACTCCAATAGAGAAAAAAGAAAAACACCTGGCCCATGTAAGCAGTTTCCTAAATCAAAATAAGTACCCCATTTGCATCATCTTTCTTCTATTTGTCCTTAAAACTGCAATTTTTATCACTTCTGCAACTTATTAGTTGTTTTTGGTACATGGGGTTCATTCTTTAGTAGTAAAGATTGAATCTTTATTGTTCTGTTTCATTTTCAAGATTCTGGAAATGGGTCATTTCCTTTAAGTTGTTCAAGTTTGTATCTTTTGTTTTCTAAACCCTTCTGTTTCTACTCTAGTTGTCTCTACAAGGTTTCTTGGTGTTTGGGTTTTTGGGTTTTTTGGGTTCTAGCATTTTGTTTCTTTATGGTTTCTTGATTGTTCCATTTGGGGTTTTTTCTTTTTGGGGAAAAAAGGGAAGAAATTGAAGATTTTCTTGAAAAAACAACTTAAAAATGGTAACTTTGAGGTTGTTCACTGTTTTGCTAGTGGGGTTGTTGTTAAGGTCTCAATTTGGGACTGTACAGGCTCTTCATGAACAAGCCATTTTGGAAGCAATTGGCAAAGAGCTAGCAATACCTGGTTGGGATCTGAATAGCACTGATTTCTGTTCTTGGCATAGCATTAGTTGCAGCAGCTCAAACAGTTCAATGGTGGAAAGGCTGAATCTTTCGGGTTTTCGATTACAAGGTAATGTGACTCTAATATCTGAGCTCAAAGGATTGAAATGGCTGGACCTTTCTAATAACAATTTCCAAGGTTCAATCCCACATGCATTTGGGAATTTGTCTGAGCTTCAGTTTCTTGATTTGTCTTTTAACATGTTTAGAAACTCTATTCCTGGTGAATTAGGTAAGCTCAAGAACCTTAGAGCATTGAATCTTTCAAACAATTTGCTCACTGGTTCAATACCTGATGAGCTTGAAGGGATGGAGAATTTGCTTTATTTCCAAATATTTACTAACAAATTGAGTGGTTTTATTCCAATGTGGATTGGGAATTTGACTAATCTTAGAGTGTTTGCAGCCTATGAGAATGAGTTTAGTGGTGATATTCCAGTTAACTTAGGCTTACATTCTGAGCTTTTGTTGTTAAATCTTCATTCAAATCAGCTTGAAGGGACGATTCCTGAGAGTATTTTTGCTATGGATAAGCTTGAATTTTTAGTTCTGACTAATAATAAATTGACTGGCACTATTCCTGATTCAATTGTGAATTGCAAAGGACTTTCAAGCATTAGAATTGGGAATAACAAGCTGATAGGTGGTATCCCTAAAGGAATTGGAAATATAAGTAGTCTTACTTATTTTGAAGCAGATAATAACACACTTTCCGGGGAAATCGTATCAGGATTTGCGAAATGCTCTAATCTCACTCTTCTTAATTTAGCTTCGAATGGATTTTCCGGAACTATCCCTCCAGAGTTTGGGGAGCTCAATAATCTACAGGAGTTGATTGTTCCGGGGAATAATCTCTATGGAGAGATTCCAACTTCAGTTCTGAGGTGCAAGAATCTCAACAAGCTTGATTTAAGTAACAACAAGTTCAATGGAACCATTCCAGGAGATATATGCAACACAACTAAATTGCAGTTCTTGCTGTTGGGACAGAATTCCTTGAAAGGGGATATACCTCGTGAGATTGGGAACTGCGTAAAACTGCTTGAGTTGCAAATGGGGAGTAATTATCTTACTGGAAGCATCCCTTCGGAGATTGGTCATATGAAGAACTTACAGATTTCATTGAATTTGAGTCATAATCATCTCCATGGACAGTTGCCTAAGGATCTTGGAAAACTTGACAAGTTGGTTTCTTTAGATGTATCGAATAATCAGCTGTCGGGGAATATTCCATTGGAATTGAAGGGCATGTTGAGCTTGATAGAAGTTAACTTTTCGAGCAATCAATTCACAGGACCAATACCTGCTTTTGCTCCATTTGAGAAGAGCTTAAATTCAAGCTTTCTTGGAAACAAAGGGCTCTGTGGTGAGCCTTTGAGTAGTGATTGTGGATATGGTTTTGAGCACGACGGTAATCATCACCGAGTTTCCTACCGGCTCATCTTGGCTGTTGTTGGTTCTGGTTTGGCAATTTTTACAGCTGTCACAGTGGTTGTTTTACTATACATGATGAGGGAGAAACAAGAGAAAACCACCATGGAAGCTGGAAATACCACTGATGAAACTTGTAGCAAACCAGTGATCATAGCAGGGAATGTTTTCGATGAAAATCTCAAGCAAGCAATAGATTTTGATGCAGTTGTAAAGGCAGTCAGGAAAGATACAAATAAGATTAGTACTGGAACTTTCAGCGATGTGTATAGAGCAGACATGCCTTCCGGGATGATTTTGTCCGTTAAGAGCCTAAAGTCGATGGACAAGACTATAGTTCATCACCAGAGCAAGATGATCAGAGAGCTTGAAAAGCTAAGTAAACTCTGTCATGATAATCTGACGAGGCCTATCGGGTTTGCAATCTATGAGGATGTTGTTCTACTCTTACATCAATACTATCCCAATGGGACATTGGCTCAGTTTCTTCATGAATTTAGCCAGAAACCTGAATACGAACCTGACTGGCCTACAAGACTTTCCATTGCCATTGGAGTTGCAGAAGGGTTAGCGTTCCTTCATCACGTGGCCATAATCCATCTTGATGTTTCTTCAGGGAATGTGTTTCTTGATTCTAAATTCACCCCTTTGGTTGCTGAAGTTGAAATATCCCGACTTCTTGATCCATCTAGAGGGACTGCAAGTATTAGTGCTGTTGCTGGCTCATT
Source organism: Solanum etuberosum (assembly GCA_029582245.1). Lineage (NCBI taxonomy): Eukaryota > Viridiplantae > Streptophyta > Magnoliopsida > Solanales > Solanaceae > Solanum > Solanum etuberosum. The sequence continues at coordinate 2,807 of JAJONR010011332.1, read as the reverse complement.
TGGATACATTCCCCCAGGTATATTCTATGGCTTGAAAGACTTGGCTAATCATTTTACTACCTCGTGTTTCAATTTGTTTGTCTTACTTTCCTTTTTAGTCGGTTTTTAAAAAATGTCTTTCCTTTTTTGGTTACTCTTTAATTTTAACTTTCCACCTGACATCTTTAAGACCACGGGCATTTTGTATATTCTATCTGCCAGACAAACAAATTGAAACGGAGGGAGTATCTTCTTTTTGTGGAAAATGTCTGGTGTCTGACTAATTCCTTTTTCTTCAACAGAGTATGCATATACAATGCAAGTAACAGCTCCCGGAAATGTTTATAGCTATGGCGTTGTTTTGCTCGAGATCCTTACCACCCGACTACCCGTTGATGAAGCTTTTGGTGAAGGAGTTGATCTGGTCAGGTGGGTTCATGGTGCATCTGCGAGAGGAGAAACACCAGAGCAGATACTCGATGCAAGACTTAGCACCATTTCTTTTGCTTGGAGGAAAGAAATGCTTGCAGCTCTAAAAGTCGCATTGATGTGTACCGATACCATTCCAGCAAAACGACCAAGAATGAAGAAGGTGATAGAAATGCTTCAAGAGGTTACACAGAGTTGAATCAAAACTCGTATCATCCAAAAGTCTCTGCTTAATCTCAGACCTTCAGATCATGAAAACCCCTGAAGAAATACAAAACGGTACGAAATTCACTGTTCTTAGCCTTGATTAGTAGTCAAAATAGTTAAACTATGTATATTGTCTGAGGTTGCTGTTCTTCTATGATGATCAGCTCCGAGCTTGTAATTTCGATTTTCATATTAGAGAGAGTCAGGAGGTTATATGGGAAGGGTAAAAGCCAGAAACAGTTCTTGATATGTACCATTTTGTACAAGGCCTTCAATCATATATACTTCTTTTTTCTTGTCCATGTGTAAATGGAGCTTTGGCATTTCATATGCAAGATTAAAATCTTTATGTATATATAACATACAGTAGATGTTGAACCCTCTCGGTGAAAATCTTGTCTTCGCCACTGCACTGGCACAAAAAAAATCATGATTAAACTTTTATGGAAATTTCGGTGTTAGATTAAACTTCAATTCCCAATTGGAATCGACTTATAAGTTCCCTCACTTATCATATAATTATCGATCATTTATTTATACATCAAATTTTAAATTTATTATATATGGAAAGTTTTTGCATTACGTTTGTATTAGGGTGATTTTAAGTAACTAATTTTGAAATATAACAAAAGTTTTTGCATTACGTTTGTATTATGGTGATTTTAAGTAACTAATTTTGAGATATAAGGAAAGTTTTTGCATTTACATTTCCCAATTCTTCTTAAATTTGGTTTCCATTTTTCAGTTACTTTACCGCCATAACACAAACAAACTTATATATAACCCAAAGACTACTCATCATTCTATACACTTTTCTAAAAACAACATAGAGGTTTTTTCTACTCTCTTCAACAATTATGACGATCAATCATGATTCTCCAGATTCAGAATTAGGAGTGAGGTTTCGACCCACTGATGAACAACTTGTTCGCTATCTAATGAAATTTGTTGCTTCAAACAATTACGTTTGCAATGATATTCAATTTTAAGATCTTTACGGGAGTAAGAAGCCATGGGAGTTATTGAAAGACTCATCAGATACTAAATATTTCTTTACTCAATTAAAGAAGTTAGAACCGCACCATACAAGGTTTATTCGGACTTTGGTTGGAGGAGGAAGTTGGAAAGGGCAGGACAAAGGAAAATTGGTAGGTGCAAAGAAAGTTGGGATAAAAAAAACTTATAACTATGAAGAAAATAAAAAGGATGAAGTTAATGATGTTTCTTGGATTATGAAAGAGTATAGTCTTGACGACAAGGTAATAAAGTCGTTAAGAAATAGAGATATAATGAAACACAAGGATGTTGTTTTGTGTTACATTAGGTGTAAAGTTAAAGAATCAGGAAATCATATGCCTACAACAACTGCCAGTGAAAACGATGATGATACACAACCCAAGGGGCCTATCTGCACTGATGAATCAGGAAATCATATGCCTACAACAACTGCCCATGGAAACGATGATGATGATGATGATATACAACCCCAGGGGCCTAATGAATCTGGATATGGTGATCAACTTCCTCAACAGAAGGTGAAGCCATTGCAAAATATTGAATCAGGATATGTTGGATGTAATGATGAGAAGATGAACGATATAACAACACAACCCCAGTGGCCTAATGAATCCGGATATGGTGATCAACTTCAACAGATGGTGAACCCAATGCAAAATATTGAATCAGGATATGTTGGATGTAATGATGAGAAGATGAACGATATAACAACACAACCCCAGTGGCCTAATGAATCCGGATATGGTGATCAACTTCAACAGATGGTGAACCCAATGCAAAATATTGAATCAGGATATGTTGGATGTAATGATGAGAAGATGAACGATATAACAACACAACCCCAGTGGCCTAATGAATCCGGATATGGTGATCAACTTCAACAGATGGTGAACCCAATGCAAAATATTGAATCAGGATATGTTGGATGTAATGATGAGAAGATGAACGATATAACAACACAACCCCAGTGGCCTAATGAATCCGGATATGGTGATCAACTTCAACAGATGGTGAACCCAATGCAAAATATTGAATCAGGATATGTTGGATGTAATGATGAGAAGATGAACGATATAACAACACAACCCCAGTGGCCTAATGAATCCGGATATGGTGATCAACTTCAACAGATGGTGAACCCAATGCAAAATATTGAATCAGGATATGTTGGATGT
>JAJONR010011331.1:0-30456 GCA_029582245.1 Solanum etuberosum | reverse complement strand
TCGGCCGGATTTGGAAACGGAATTATTTACTACACGGACCTTCCGGCACAGGAAAATCAACGTTCATTGCAGCAATGGCAAATTTCCTAAGCTACGATGTGTATAACATTGATTTATCAAAAGTTTCAGACGATTCAGATCTGAAACTACTTCTATTGCAGAGCACGAATAAGTCGTTGATTGTTATCGAAGATCTCGACAATTACCTGTGTAACAACTCAACAGGCATAAGCTTCTCTGCGATTCTCAATTTCATGGACGGAATTTTTTCATGCTGCGGGGACGAAAGAGTTATGATATTCACGATGAACAGCAAAGATCAGATTGATCCAACAGTTCTAAGGCCTGGAAGAATTGATCATCACATACACTTCCCCTTATGTGATTTCAACGCATTCAAAAGTCTAGCTAACAGTCATTTGGGATTGAAAGATCACAAGCTTTTCCCACAGGTAGAGGAAAATTTTCAAACCGGGTCGATTTTGAGTCCAGCTGAAATCAGTGAAATCATGATTTCAAACCGGAGTTCGCCGAGCAGGGCATTGAAATTGGTGATTTCTACCCATCAGAGCAACAGTAAGCTCATCCCTTTGAGAACATCCGATAAAATTGAAACGATACACAGTAACATTGAGACCGACGTAGCTCCTAAGCATCCACTATGGTTGAGCAAATCTAGATCGGTTCGACCCGTGGACGAATCGGGTGAGTCGGATAAGTATCCACAAGGATTGATCAAATCTAAATCGGTTCGACCCATGGTGGAGTCCGGTGCATTTGGCAAGGAAAGTGTAAACGATCTTAGAAAGTTTTATGGACTTATAAGGGTAAAGAGTAGTAGGAAGAAATCTTTAGATTTTGATACCTCAGAAAAATAAATTCTAGGCAAGATATTGGTTAGCTAGTTAGCATGAAAATGCATTTGTTCAATTAGGTTTGACATGGATTTTAGTTTTGGGGCTCCAACAATTAATGGATCCTTTCTTTGGTGTAATTCAATAATGAAAAGTAAATTTAGAGTGAGAATTTTAGAAACTTATTGATGTGTTTGATGTACTTGAATCGAAAGTCTTTCAAAAACAGTCTTTCTACCTCAACAAAATAGTGGTAAGGTCTATCATATCCAAATCCCACTTAATAGGATTTCGCTGGATATGTTGTTTTAGTACTGATAGCTCTATATGGTATTGTCTCCTTTTAGTTAAGCACATGAACTTTAATCACCTTTTCTTTTCAAGCATGAAAGTAATTCTTCAATAATATTGTTAATTCATCTTCTTTTTTAGTTGAAGTTCCTATATTGGTTTTTTCATTTTTTTTTATGAATGTTACAACTCTAAATTCTTTGGTAGCAGACCTCTTTGATAGTTTGACTGTTATCCCCCATTTAACTCAAACCACAGGGATCACGAACGGTCTTAAGTGAGTTTGAAAATCGACTTCTTTATTTAAAGAAATATCCTCAACTATAGTGGGGATTAAGAACGGTCTTAAGTGAGTTTGAAAATCGACTTCTTTATTCAAAAAATCGACTTCTTTATTCAAAGAAATATCCTTCCCCGTCGTTCACTCTTCCAAAACTTTTGCTCGTAGGTCAGTCTATTCGACGTTTTCCTGCAAATCCTCTCTTTTCCGCTTTCTAAGAAATGTCAAACATGTCTGTTTATGAATCCTCTATTCATGAATCGGATGTGCGATGGGACCCCTTCCTTGATGAGAGTTGCTAAAATCTTTCATTTTTAGTAAAAAAGACCGGGTTTCTAAGCTTGATGTGGGAAGTGGAGGTTCTGGAGACGGGCTACTTCAGTTCTTTACATCACTTAAACAACTGTTGCTAGCTCTACTATGAAAATTATATAAAATCAAAAAGTAAAAGTCTTGCAAATAAATATATATTTTTACCTCTTGAGTCCAATATATAGACTTTTGGAACCCTTCATTTGGTACTTATGTGAAACCAAAAAGGTCACATGTTGAACAAGCTAGCTTGTTTGCGTTTAACAATTATTCTGAATACGTATGTCAAATTTGACTCACTCTATACACTTAGTTATATATAAAGAGAAGGAGCTGTCGATGTCGAGGAATTATGATCTCTTACCCGTTTACAAAATGAATAAAAGAAAATAGTCTTTTCAGATCTCTTAATGAAAATGAATTTTTCTTATAAAAAAGACAAACTAAAAGAAGGTAACTACAAAACCAGTTCTCCTGATGATCCAAAGGGGACATCATCAACTCATTCATCTTGGGATAGTTAATTTTATTATTCATATGTTCCACAAGGCTTAGACATTTTCCTACACAAAGTAGTTCCTTTGAAGTTTGATCATTTTGATCTAGTTTTCTTTTAATGCAGAAACTATGAAAAGTGACTCCATATATAGCATGGCATATTTTTATAAAGGGAGTTCCGTGGTTCTTTCTTTTTTTCCCAATTGTTCACTAGTATGAAAAAGCTGTTGAGTCACAGTACATAGCAGCAAGCAACGTTTATTGATTATAAAAATAAGAGATGAGAAAGTAAAATACAAATAATTTTTTTTTTATATTGATAATTTCATATGCCACATCGAACCAAATCATACAGTCAAAGGTGGAGGCCAAAATTAAGCTGCACCTTGCCCAACATAAATTCAATTCCAAGTGTTCAACAAGTAGGTAAGACTCTACGTATCATCGCCATTGACACATCATCCAACGGGGCTGACTGTATTGTAGACCAAGTCCAATGCATGGGTTCGGATCCTCCAAAAATGCACAGGAAGGATTCGACATGCATAGGTTATAAATCGAACATCGTATTAATTTTATATATTAAGTAATAATTTACTTCCTTACTAGCTACCAAACGTAGCATAACTTATATAGAGATTGGTACATGAATAAGAGTGTCAGGGAAGTAGAATATTGTAGACAGTCAGCCACAACTACTTTCTTTGAGTCTGCAACAGAGCTAGAACCCAGGGGATATATACATACTTGTTCATTTGTCAAAGTTTTAAATTAAAAGAGATCCAGTGAAGATGTATGTTAGAAATGGGTAGTGCACACAATAATACAAATGCATTTAACTCTCAAAAATTAATAATCTACAATATGAATCTCAGTTGATTTCTAATGCCTTGTCTGTACAAAAGAAAAATGGTACAGCAGCTAGCATTCTTATCCGATAGAGTTTAGGTGGTTGAACTTCATTCTTCTGAAGCTGTTGGTAATTCTTCTTTGTACCAGTTATAGATTCCTCCCTCCAAATGAAATACATGAGTATAACCATTCAGAACTAGCAAATATGCAGCAATAAGTGACCTGCAAAAGGTGAATGAAGATTACAAGTCTTTATTTCCTCTAGAGTTATTCAAAGACTTGTTCGTTGTGTTCTCTTGGTTAAAGACACATGAAAATGAAATAAGTTATGCTACAGTCACGAAAACATCCCAAATGAGAAGGATTGTCCTAGCTTTATAAGGAGCTTAAGGTTCTCATCCTGGTCCGATGTGGGATCATTCTCATCATCATCCCTCACACCTAGATATGAACATTCTTTAGTCGGGGTTCTATTGTTCAGTCTGATGTGTGCACAATCATGGATCGAGAGTATATTCACACCCCCTCAAGGTTTGGGGGTGGCCACATGGGACCAAATTAGTCTGACTCTAATACCAAGTCAAATTTAGTATTGGGTCTAACTCACACCTGAAAGGTAGCTCAAAGAGAGGAGGATTGCCGAATCCTTATAAAGATCCCAAGGTTCTCATCCCGGTCCAATGTAGGATCATTCTCATCAGTTACATCCATACTATTGGAAAGATCTTGAGTTTTCAATTTTAGGTGGCCAAAACTGTTGAAGGATCTCTAAAATGCCCCCATCCACTTTTTATATGGTATTATCATGGTTTGCGAGTGTAGTTAGCTAGTTCAGAAATATCTCTTCTATCAACTTTCTTCTGGACACCCAACTAATTAAGTTGTTTGCGATTAAATAGGAGCAATGAAGATGTTAACCCCAGTAAATACGAAAACGCAAAAAGGAGAAGTATAAACAAGAAGAAGATTAAGAACCTTGATTGTTGGCCCTCGGGAAGATTTTGGGTAGGCTTCATTGTACCACCGGATGAGCAAGCGACTATTATCTTTGCATCTTTATTTATTTTTGATTCAACAACTGCTTGAGTATATCAACTTGTTAGTTCTTTGGATGTAAAACGAAACACAATATGCATATGTTACTTATCAAGTGATATTATAATCAGTGGCGAAGCCAAGAATTCAAACAAGGGACTTAAAAGAGGATTCGACAATTTGTATATATATGCAAAAGAAATTATTTGGAACCTCTTAAACCACTCTGTCTCCGCCCCTGACTATATGAATCAATCATATGGAAGAGTATTCTTACGTTGTAAGAATTCAGGATTTTCTTCAGTTCCAGAAAATATGCCAAAAAAGGCGAATGCAGCCCTCCTAGCAATGTCCCAAGCTGTCCATTCCTTTATTAGCCTGTATATCTGGACATTAATAGCTCCTTCTGGATGCGCCTGAATGCCAAAGAGCAACTACCACAGTTAGAAAAGTCTAATTCAAATTGAATCATATTATCTTGGGATATTTGAGCTGCTCTTGTTTTTGTTTCCTCTGCCTTCGTTTTCGCTTGAAGGTGGTAATTGATTCATGATTTATATTAGGGGATAGGGTAAAAATCACCCCTCTACTTTCATTTATAGTCACCTTTATCCTCCGTTATACTATCAAAGTTACGTTATATACTATAATTCATGGGACTGTCTGTACGTACCTCTTTGAACTCGGCCTCAGGTCGTACATCAAGAATCACAAAATTGTTCTCTTTCTGAAGTCTGAATGCTTCTTTTACCTCTACACTCCTTACCTGAAATTATATACAATGCCTTGTTACATCCTCTAAAATATAGCCAACCCAATCCTAATTGAAACTAATAGGCATGACATGATAATTAATTGGTGATCATAACTTGTAGTATTCCTTTTGTTGATAATATACAAAAATAGAGAAAAAGAGATTGCTTTACCCTTTTCTCAAGCAAATAAGCTCTTTTAGTTGACCAGTCTTCTTCAGCTACTCCACCAAAAAAGCAAAATATAGTTATAATAAAACACACAAAAAGAACTCACTCTATCTGCTTCAATCATAGGCAGGGGCGGAGCCACTTAGGCGAAGGGCAGTCTGGTGCACATCCTTTCTCAGAAAAGGTTTAAATGTTAACTAATTATGAGTATATATTTAATATTTTACACACTTCGCCAAATTCCTGGCTCCGCCACTGATGTCTTATAAAGCTATATACCTGGTGATTTAGCAGGTTTAGTAGCTGCACATCTGATTCTGAGGGTTGTTGAAGGGTTGTGCCTCAAGGAGAATGATCTTCTCTTCACTGAGGTAGCTAAGCTACATGTAACAGATGCTAATTCTTTGGGAGTTGAATATGGTACAGAATGAAATCGATGCTGCAAAGAAGCAGAAGTTGAGCCTGCGCTAACTGAAGTTAGTGCAGCCATTTTAATTAATGTTAGATGCTATAGATGATGATTTTTAATTATTGCAGCACAGATTGAAAGGTGCAAACTTGATGTGTCTGGAAATATCTTTGGAAAATGTGGATATTTTAGGCAATCTGAGTTTGTGGTGTTAGTTTAAACGCAGTGGGGCTATTTGGATTTCATTATGGCCATGTCATCTATCTTTTCTCTCTACAAAGATTATATATATATATATATACACCTTCTGTTTCAATTTATACAAACAAATTTATTTTTGATTAATTTTTTTTTATATATCTTTTAAATATTTTGAAATTGTTAATTATTGTGACTTATAATAATTTTTACTTAGTTTACAAATATATAAATCTCATTTCAAAAAGATTGAAGATTTTATGTACAAATTCCCGATCAAACTTGAATTGTGAATTCAACTTGTATATAACATTAAAAAAGATCACTTTTATCCTAACCATGCAGTATAACTTCTTTTACTAAGAGGATTTACTAGATAACTCTATCCCTTCACCTAGTTTTGCTATTGTGTAGGCTCATTGACGCATTAATTTAGATGTGAAAATCACTTATAAAACTCTCTTTTCAACTTTGAGCTATAGATATTTCACTTCTCACATTTTAAGTAATGTCTATATTATGAGTCTGGAGTTAAAAGGACAAAAAAAATAGAGTAAATTTTCAAAAGAACAATAAAATTAAGTATGAAATTAAAAAGGTAATATTTGGATGGAGCTGTTGATGGTGTTAAGTTCTATTTATAAGGCTCATGTCAGAACGAGTACTCACTCTGACAGAGCCTTACAAGGCTCATTCTGACAGGAGCCTTACCCTAATAATCTCCATCACATGTGTAATTTTTTATTGTTTTAGTATTCGATGAGTGATCCTTAAAAGAGAAAACGTTTTTACTAAAAGTTTCTTATGTCATAATTTTTAAAATTCAAGACTTTTATTAAGGATGAAACAACTTTATATGTATCACCACATCCCTTGATGTTTCTTAAATTATGCTTATTATGAGTTATGAACTCACTCAAAGCATAAAATATAATATAGAGATCCTTTTAAAATCATCATTAGTTCCATATTTTTTCTATTAAGTATTTATGTTGCCTGCTATTTTTATTATTGAAATTTATAGATGAGTTCTTGTTTGAATTGGCATTTATACTTCCTCTATCATTTTATGCAATATATCTCTTGTTTTAATCTAACTATAAAATGATATCTCTTTTTACAAAAAACTATTTAATCTCATTCCATATTTTACCCTTAATCACATGCCAGAGACACACTTGATATAAAACTTCATTCTTTTACCAGGATAAAGTAAATAAAAGAACGTGAAAATCAAAACTTACTACCCACTAATTTAAAAGAGTTATTTTGGTACTTCACATATATTAGTTTAGTCTTATATGTTAAAAGTTTCCTTTAATTTAAAAATCAATAATTAGTTATATTATACCTTCACATAATAGTTAGTGTAGTTACTAATTATACAAAATTTATATTAAGAAATTTGAGACAAGATGCAGGTCAATTAGGTTGGACATAATATGGTACTGAATATCAAAATATCTGTTGAATTACGTTGGGCAAGAGAGAGTCATCCTTCGCCTCTGGGCTACGGAGGTATCATTTTGATCAGTAGCCCGTTGGGCCTAAAGATTTAACTAAAATTGGCAGGGGCCGCGCGAACGCAGGCCCCCTCAGCAACAAATTATGACGTAGGCTCGACCACTTGGGCCGACCTTAGGCAAGCACCCCTCCAAAGTGCAATGGAGGTCACAAGCCTAGGCCATGAGTCTTTATGATCACCCATTGACCCCGTCCAGGTAAGTATGTTTCATCATCCTACTTGGCCCAATATTATACTTCCTTCTTCCGTCTCCATCTTCTCTATTTGCCGATGTGGGAAAACTGGGTTCCTTCTGTATTCATATTCAAAATTTCACTGTTGAATGGATAAGTTATTAAAAAAAAGATAAACATAAAATTAGCTAATTAGCACAACGATTGTAGTCTTAGCCAACAATAAGAGATAAACACACTTTAAGATATGAAGTAGAGTACTATAAGTAGAGATTACAAAATAAAATTACTTCATGATTAGTGCTCCCAGACTACTATTACTACCTCTCATGTCTATCAATATATATATATATATGATTCATTTAAGGCTTGTAGAGTTTCACGTGACTATTTTTTTAACTGCTTTATATATGAATCTAGCCAGGATTAGAAAGTCTAATGAGTTCTTCAATACTTTGTAGCTTGGTATATTTCGCCAAAAACGAAAGATTATGCATTGATTAGTTGCAAACTAATTATGCTCTTTAAGGTCTTGCACAAACTCGACCTGTCTAGTTTAAGTCTTTAATTAATACTACTCTTTTTATCCTAATTTTGCATTGTATATTCTTTATTATAAACTTGCAATGTTGCTAAAGCATCTCTATTAATTATATGTTTTTTTGTTAAGGAAATTGCATTTGAGAACCTAAATAGTTTCTTGGGTAACCGAAAGTCCAAAACCATTAAGAAATGAACCATGGGAATGAAGGCACATACACTTTCTAGCAAGGCCTTAAAAAGTCTCCAGACCTAAATGACAGCAATCAGACAATAGAAATTGTTCTTTCATCAACAGAGCACAAGATGATAATGTCTACTTCATCATAAGTTGTAGCGAATTTAAAAAGAAATTCAAACGATTCATGGCATGATTAGACAACCAACTTTTCAAACATAATATTACAGGTACATATATTATAACATCTCTCATTCGTCTAGATATGAAATTTAACAACACATGCATGGAGTCCAATAAAGTTGAGGTTGAAACGTTTAAGTGATATATATATATATATATATATATATATTTCAGTAGCATAATATAATGTTAATATATGAACAACATCACCTATAGTGGAAAATATTTCATTTCTTTAAGTTTCTAACTTATCTTTGCGGAATTGTAGTCTTCTCCTTTTTTCTGCCGCATACATATCATATAGTTGTTGTCTAATGAAGGTATCTGGTATATTATAGAAGTTGTATCGTGATATAAAACATTAAACTTTTTCAATAAAAAAAACTGATAGATGATTAAAATTTAAAGTATTATTTATATAATCTTTTATTTTATTTAAGATCATTTTATGATCAATCACTATTTTCTTATCTATTTTTATATAGCTAGCAATGAGTGTATCTTGTGACATAACATTTTCCTAGATTAAAATGAACACAAAATAACAGGAAATTCATACTTAAATTTTTTATAAATACATATAAAAAAGAAATAATGTATTGAACACAATTCATAGCCAATGAAGAAGAAAGACGAAAATATATGTTCATGCTATATTCACTCTAGTGTTTCATTTGATTGAAATGTCTTTCCAACAATACTTTACTTTCTCCATTCATTTTTACTTACATATCTATTTAAAAAATAATTATCATGGCTATATTATCATATTATAAGTCAAAGTGAAAATCTATTTTTGAAATAATGGACTTAACATCAAAAGTAATAATTCAATGGACTACATTGACGCCTGTTATTTTAGAAAAATTAGGAAGAAACTCTTTTGTTTGAGGGTAAAAGAATAAAAAATGGAAAAATAAAGAAGATCATGTGCCTTTTTTGTATTTTTTTTTTTTATTGTATCTACAACAACTTGATCTATTAATTTTATTAGAAAAAATAATTCACAATGTGTGTATTCATCACTATTCACTCGTTATGTGAACACTAATTATAAAATTCTTTCTCCAATGAAAACACAAAAGAAATTAATTGAAGAAAAAAAATAAAAATAAAAGAGATGAAAACTCTGGCGCACTATATATAGATGTTTTTTGTGTGAAGGAAAGCACTCTTAATTGCACATTTCTCGGTTCCTTTTTTATTTTTTATTTAATAGTAAGCAAATACCTAAATTTTCATGCTATGAACTTCGGCGAACCATATCAACGGATTGGGGATTAATCGTTAATGAATTTTTTTAATGATCTCAAATTGTCGCATAAAAGAAATCCCCAAAAATTTATAAGAAGTGAATGGTTGTGATTAATGACCGAAGAAACATGAAGGTTGAAATTGTTGTGACTATTTGTAGTAAATAAGTATTTTTTAATAAATAAAATATGTAGGTAAACTAAAACGGTATAAATGTTCTAAAATGATATAAATAATATTGAAATATGTATGTGATGAAAATGGTAATAGAAAATTACGAGTGTGAATTGATGAATGATTTTTTACAATTTGTTCACCAACTCTTTCTTATGTGGTACCTCAAATTTCATTGAATTTCGACCTTAATCAATTGTTGCAAATAACATTTGAGATTTTTAAAAAAGAAGAAGAGTAGAAAAGTTTAAAAATCAGAGATTAAAAGTAAGAGGAAACACCCTCTATTTATACCTAAGAAATAGTAGTATGAATAAGTTCCTTATTAGAAAAGTCATAACCTTTTGAAAAATTCAATGCTCAACGGAAAAGTCACAACCCCTTGAAAAAGTCACAACTCATCGGAAAAGGCACAACCCTTTGGAAAATACACAACCCTTTGAAAAATCACAACCTTTCGAAAAAGTCACAACACATCGAAAATGTCACAACCCCTCAAAAAAATCACAACCCTTCGGAAAAGTCACAACTTATTGGAAAAGTCACAACTCTTTAATTTGAAAAGGTATCTACTTTTAATATAATACAATTAATTAACTAAATATATAAAATAATTTGAGTATTTTTATTTGGGGTATTATAGTAATTCAACATTGAAGTTTGGGAGTTCATGCTTTTAAGGTAGTAAGTATAAGTATATATATACAATTCTTATAAAATTATAATAATTAATTTCTTAAAATAAATAAATTTTTAAAAAATAAAAAAAATGTGATTTAAGAAAATGGTATAAATAACATTATGTAATTAATAAAAGAAAGTATAACTCTATAAGATATTAATAGCATTGATGATGAAAGAAATTAAATATGGTCATCTTTTCTTTTAAATTTAGAAAAACTAATAATAATATTTATAAACTTTAATTAAAGATAAATAAAAAATTAAAATACATATAGAAAAAAGAGTAAAATGAACATTAATTAAAGACACGTAATTTTTTAAAGAGAAAATAAAAGAATAAAGAAATTAGTAGAATAAAGAAGTTGAAAGAAATAATATCTAATTTCGTCTCCTTTCAAATCACAAAATAGATTTCTACTTTTTTTTCTTCTAATATTATATATATATATATATTACCCCTTATTTAGAAGTGACAGTTGATGAGGACGAACATTGCATCAAAATATGGTACAAGAAGCAATGTAAATTGTACTTCAAAAAGGACTTGACTGTAAGAGTAGCGTTACAATAGTAAGTTCACCTTATTTTATTTTCCAAAAGTGTATAGCATGTACTCGACGTGTATCACTAATTTTTATGTAAAAAAAAAGGAACACGTCACTTTATCGTTCACTCTTTCACCATTGCTTTTACTCTTTCTTCGCAACTTCCATGGCAGATTGACGATCATTTTTAACCTTCAACGAAGCTAATTAACTTTACTTCAAAGTCGCACTTCGCCTTGTCAAGTTCTTTCAATTGTTTACTTGGTAAGTATTCTTGTGTGATATTGACCCTCTTTCCTAACGAATGTTTACTCTTCTTTGTCCATTAGTTATGCTTCCTATAATTCTGTTGATTTTTCTTATTTTAGGACTTGCTCAATTTTTCTTGGATTCTTTTGATTTTTGATAATGCCTCTTTGTATGTTGAAATTTGATGTTAAGGCTATAGGTATGTATATCCGTGCTTTCTTAATTAATTTTATACAAGCATACATATATATTTTTCAATATTTTGCACTTTCTAGCTCTAATATACTAAAATATTAGTATTTTCTTATCAATATGATACTTTTTGCAAATAATTAATAGCTTGATGCGGTCATATGTTTGACGAAATTCCCCCATGAAGTTAAGACTTCTGTGCTATGAAGAGAGATTAGTTCCAAGAGTTGATTGTTTTGACAAATGATTCAAGGCTAATGAAGTTGAACGATGGGCTTAGGTGAGTAGACAGTTTCCCCCGTAATATCTTTTTTTCATATAGTATTTTTCCCCAATTTTTTTTTCAATCTTCTACTTTGAGGTGATTTAATTTTCCTGTGATATCCCAACTTTTAGGTGATTGTTGAGAAAGAATTTGAGTTGCCGAATTCTTTGATGCTGCCATAAAATTAGAAGTTTACGAAGGCTGAAAACTCAGGATAAGCTTTCAGTATTGATTTTTTTTTTTTTGTTTGAACTACATTTTCAAAAAAAATCAGCTACTAATGTAGTAGGTTGAAGGGGTATTCAAAGAAAAATTTATTGTTTAAGTTACATAGTCAGAAGGACAAGCAGGTTGAATCAGGCGATAGGATTGATTTCAGGTCCTCCAATTTTCAAGTCCTTAAGATACCATTCCACATTCTTTTAACAACTTTAAATTTTTTGGCCGTTTTCTTTTGAAAACATAATTTTTCGCTGCTCTGTATGCATGTGATCTTATACTTTCTCGAAGCTTTTGTTTCATGTGTTCATATTAGTTAGATACAATTGATAGTGTTAGAAATATTTTTCAATGACACGTTGGGCCCGAGTATATATATATATATACATATACATATTAATTTTAATTAAAGATGATTAAGAAAATCAAGACAAAAATAAAAGAAGAAAGACATTAGTAGAATAATGAAGTTGAAAGAAATAATATCCAGTTTCGTTTTTTTCCAACTCACAAAAAAGATTCTACTTATTTTCTTCCTAATTTGATATGAATTCCATAAATAGATTGATTCTTTTTTCTTCTCCTAATTTGATATGAATTCCATAAATAGATGATTCTTTCTCCAAATAATAATCTTCTTATCCTTTGAAATACTAATCCCTTTTCCTATAAATTTCTCAATCAAAATATTCTTTCAAAAAGTCTTCCATTTTAAAGAGAAACATTTATTACATGACATTTTTCTTTACACCAATATCTTCAGAATGGTCATGAGATACTCTCTCTTTCTCTTTTCTTAAAGAAATCACAAAATCTAGAAATTTCGTGAACATCTTAGTGACAGAATTTAAAATCGTATCATGCATCATCAATCAAAAGAAGAAGAAGAGGGGCTAAAGTGAACTGTAACATCATCATCAATCAAAAGCAAAAGAAGAAGAGGAGTAAAAGTGAAGGAGTCCATTGTTATTTGTTACAAATGCTCAAATATTTTTATTTTATAGCTAAATAAATATAATCAATTTTGGAATATGAAATGAAAAGTTTTTATCTTTTAATCTTCCATTTACTTAAATATGTATTAATATAATGGATGTTTTAAATGCCATGATTAATTGTGTATGATTTAAATACTTTCATTTTATTTTTCTTCTGAAAATACAAATAAATAATAGAAAATAAAAATAAAAAGTCAAAAAAGGAGATAAAAGATAAATAGTAATGCTGACCATAGAGAGACGCCACATCAAATTGTCTACATCTAACTTTATATATATATATATATATATATATATATATATACTTCGGCTAGGTATTCCTAAATATTTATATATATATATATATATATACTTCGGCTAGGTATTCCTAAATATTTATATACATATATGATTTTGAACTTACTAATCATTTTAGTATTTTTCTTGATTTAGACTTATCTCTTTCTTATGGCAAAAACTTTGTCAAACTTGAGTTGTATTCATAAGTGAAGATAATAGTTGACATAAATTATATACTAAAATTATATTATATAATAAATGAATTATTTTACTTGAAATTAGTTCAATAAAGTTAAAGTTGTTAACCTACTTCAAGTATCATCCTCATAAGAATACATGCGTTGTAATCAGTAACGGATCCAGAATTTTCACTAAGGGGGTTCAGAAAATAAAAATGTAGTGCACGAAATTTGAACTTGGAACCTAAAGATGAATTTTGAACCTCTAAACCACTGAGTCAACCTTGATCTTGTGTTCAGGTGATTCAAAATCTATATATATCCATAAAAAAAAACCTTAAATATATAGTGCAATTTTTTATCGTGGGAGTTTGGGTGAATACCTTGGCAACCCCCTAGATCTACCCTTGGTAGTAACATAATTTTTTCATTTTGCAATGGAGAACTTTTGTGTTTCCCGTGACGCAACAAGTAATAAGACTGAAGTATTAGTATGAGAAAGCTATATATAATCAGGAAGGAAGAATAACTGTTTTTCAATGACGAATTGCTAAACTTTATGTTTTAGTATTGATTTTGCTTGTACTGTGAATAATTTTGTGATACCTACGATAATATTTAAATTGAACATTTGCTTATATATATTGTCGTTGTGGAAGGTTTTATTTTAGTCTTTCTTTGAAACCTGTGCTTCACTTTGGTGAAGCAAACACTCTGATTCACTCCAAAGTGACTGTTACGCCACGAGCCTACACCCTGGACGTGACCGACACTTGAAACCATCGCTGGTCCCCAAGCAAACCCTTGGCCTGTCTGACTACTTAGCAAAATACTTACTCAAAAGAAATAGGAACTTCAATTACATAATTAAAGTTAAAATGTCTCAATCATAACTTAACTCAAAGAACATCTGGAAACACTAATGAAGTTAACATCAACTGTCTCAAAACATCATCTCAACAAGAAGGGGAAAATAAAGAGACTCTTCAACGTCTAACTATCTATGAAGCCTCTAAATACTAAGATAGATGTCAGGACAAGACCCCAAACAACTTTAAACAAAACAAGAAATACTGTGAATCCCTTCGGAAGGCAAAGAGGCTCACCCAAAGCTAGTTGGAGTGCAAATGGTATCAACAAAGCGCCTGTTGATGACCCTGAACACCTGTATATGCATCATAAAAAGATGCAGGTCGAATGACGTCAGTACATTAATGTACGAGCATGCAAGGGGATAACTAAAAGCATAGACAACTGAAATGGTAAGGCTGGAAGTCATACTCACCTTAACTCAACTCCAATACAAAAGCAACAATAATAGATGCAGTATTTAAAACATTATAAAACAAGAGATATAAACTCAATGATGTATAAAAATATAATAAGATGCTCTTTACTCTTATTTGAGAGATTCTCTAACCGACAGCCATCACAATGAGCTACATGATGATACAACGTCTCGCCAACGCTGTCAAAACTGTCTTATACCTTGCCGGGGTATAGAATACCTCAACTAAGTGGATCCACTAAGCGATGCTTAAAAGCAATAGTGAGTCATCTAAAAAGTATGATATTTTACCCATGTTGGCTAAATGGTTTATGAGGAATGTGAGTTGTCTGAACTCATCCTCATATTGGTGCTCAATACTACTCCCAATAATATATAACTCATGCTCAAATATATAAAACATAACTCTTTCTTAATTTGAGGTAATTACTCAAAAGATACTCTTAAAAGAGTTAATGCTCTGAAATGTCTCTGAACTCATAAACTCATTTAGAAATCAAATTTTCTCTCCTTTAAATGTAAACATATTACTTTTGGGAATACTTAATTCCCATATATCATTTCTCAAACATGAATGCAACTCTTCTCATTTCTCATATTTATTTTCTCAAAACTTAGATGATTACAAAAGAATCCTCAAAATGACTCAAAAGACCTCTTGAGCTCTCCTTTTAAACTTGCTTTAAATTAAGAATGTAAATTAAGACATGTGATTTGAACATGTAGGATCTCTCAAGGATTAATAGAGACTTTAGAAGCTAAAACGAAGAAGAAAAGGTAGTCACGATTCAAAGGAACACGTTCGGAAACTAAGCATGGAAAGGAAAGGACCAGACGACCTTGGCGTATTGAGTGACGCAGGGCGCCAGGCCTTAAACTACTGGCAGAAGTTTGGGGCGTACTGGTGGCGCGATACGCTAGGCCCCAAACTACTGACCAATAGTTCTGGCGCTATGGTGGCGCGCCGTCCCACTCCCATACTCAGAATTTCGATCAATTTTTCTACTCAATTTCGGATCCTAACTCATCTAGAATTTCTTCTAAACTCTTTCTGATTCATAAACCCAACACGAATTCATCGAAATCTCATACAATCTCTATGAAAATTACAATTCGTACTCAAGATCCTCAACCCAAGAAACTCAAGAACTTCCATTGTAAAAGAATTTAACAACAATTAAGAACCAATCAAGAATCTCTTAATATAACGATTTCATGGATGAATTTTAGATGATAGGCGTGGGAACGAACATCACTATGGGAAACCTCACATACCTGAAAAGAATGATGTTCTTGGCGAATTCCACGAATCTCAAAGAACACTTGAACTTAGCCCATTTTCTCCTCTTAAAACCTTGCTCTAAATTTCTAAGTGTTTAAGAACGTGAATGAGTGACTTAGAATCTGATTAAATCCTTAATTGGGTCAGTAAAAACGTGCTAAGACAAGTGGGAAAAAATAAAAGACCAAAATACCCTTTCTTAAAACGAATGAAATGCCTTAAATGGAGAGACTTCACTCAAACAACCATAACTTTTTACTCGAAGCTCGAAATTTAGCAAACTTGACGGTGTTGGAAAGAGGACTCAAAAAACTTCAATTTGATAGCTAATAAGCCACTAATTCTTTATGTGATAAAAGATATGATCGTTTGAAGTTGACCCAAAACTAAGAACTGATGAGTGACTTACACGAATATCTTTCTAGCTTTTTCGAAGTCTGAGGTGTTACAATACACAAGGCCTTGTTGTTTTTTTCTACTTCATGCTTCCTTGAACACTAGTTCAAACTACCAATCCCAAATCCAAACTCTCTTGAACTATCGTCTCTTATCATCATCTGTCAATGATGGTCGAAATCATTTACTATCTTGCACACACACCGGAGGTGTCAATTGTTCATGATGCAGGACCCCTTGCTCACATCCAGGTGCAATGTGATGGAATCCTATCCCTTTTTAGCTAGTTTTACACTGATTGTCAACCTCAATGGGATATTATAGGTTCAC
Organism: Solanum etuberosum; assembly: GCA_029582245.1. Classification (NCBI taxonomy): domain Eukaryota; kingdom Viridiplantae; phylum Streptophyta; class Magnoliopsida; order Solanales; family Solanaceae; genus Solanum; species Solanum etuberosum. Next base: position 13,871 of record JAJONR010011331.1, on the reverse strand, counting down.
CACTACTAAATAAGCCCACACACCAAAAAGGGTCATCTAATGTATAAAGACTACAAAACTTGCTCTAGTATTAAGCCAAAAAAATAATCACATTGCCCTATTTAGAGGGGCTACAAGCATATACTACAACTTTTTTTTTTTTATTTCCTCCACTTACTTTTGTAGACATTCTTGGTGAGTGTTCTCCCAATGACTACCATAACTATATCACACCAACCACAACAAAAAAACCATAAAAAATAAGTTTTTGACTGATAAAGTAAATGAATAACCCTAGTTTCTACAAGCCATAAAATTTAGTTTTTGACTAAAAAAGTAAACGAATAATCCCTAGTTTTTACAAGCCATAAAAATCTAGTTTTTGATTGAAAAAGTAAATGAATGAACCCTAGTTTCTACAAGCCATGAAAATCAAGTTTTTAACTGTAAAAGTAAATGAATAAACCCTAAATTCTATAAACTCATCCAACTGAGCAAAAAATATGCCGAAATCTTGAATTATTTAAACACAGAGAGTTGATTTAGATACGTCGTACCATATTCGCTCTGAGGATGTTCTGCGACGAAATGAGTAAGAGCTGTCGGCGCCGTCTGCTGCTGTCCACCGTTGGTGTACCTCCCATAAGCATCCGTCATATTACTCCACTGAGAGAGAATAAAATAGTCAAATTTTACTAAAATCGAAGGAGAGAAGGGAAAGTTTCAGCAAATCCGATGAATTTAAGGAGAGACAAGAAAATGAATTGAAAAGAAAGATCCATTGAAGCAAAATAAGGAATTTACTAAAAATGAAAATCTTATATATTAAAGCAGGTCAAAAGCATGAGAAGTTTCCAAGTGGCAGCCTAAAATTAGCACACTTGGCGATAATTGACTAATTAACAAATTGTTAATTAATTGTACACATTTGAATACATCTTGAAGATAGAAGAAAGTTTTTCTTTATTTTTTGTCTATTTCTTATTTCTTATTTCATATTGTTACTTTTAGTTTTATGTTAACACATTTGAATACACTTTGAAGATAGAAGAAAGTTTTTTTTTATTCATTTTTTGTCTATTTTCTTATTTCATATTATTACTTTTAGCATCATGCTATTTGTACGAGATTTAAAAATTAAAGATAAGATATTGTCCACGAAATCATTTTAGGAAAAAGTTTCAATAGATAACTCTACATTGTTCATTTACAATGTACGGAATTTTTGCTACTATTTTTGTTATATTTGGATCTCACTTAAGAACATTTATGTAAAAGAATAATTTGTAAAACTTAACAAATGTAATTTTTAAATACGTCAGATTTCTAGCAATTTTTTTTTCTTTTGCACCCTATTTTTATATCAACTACGATATAGATTTATTTATCCACAATTATTAAAAGAAAAGAACATTTAATTACACTAGTCTTGTAGTAGTTCTTCTATCTTCAAAAAAAAATGTGCACTCTGTAGGTAGGCTGTAGGCACAAGTAACTACTACTGTACTTGTGATGAAATTATTAAGCAACACCGAAAAGAGAGAAAGAGAGAAAAATTCATCCCAATAGCACAACTCTCTGCAGGTAGGACAAAATTTTCTTGTATGTCAATCACTAACTCAGCTGTAAACCTTCAATCAGAAATCAGGCATAAGTTTTATTTTTTTCTTCAAAAAGTTAGTTAGCTATACTGTTCAACTCAGTCAGAAGGATATCTATCGATCGATAAGAGAGTTAAGAGGGGAATTTTAGCTTGTTGCTGCAGATTCAACTGAACCCATTGCTTTCAGCTCTATTTCTAATTACTCTATCAAATCCTAAATTTTTAAATTTAGATTTACTGAATTAGGCTGCGAAAAAATAGATAGTAGTACTAGTTTGGACTATGTATTTTTTTTTCTCAAGTATTTCATTCAGGGCGAGCTTCCGACTTCAGCCCTTACTGCAATCCATTGCTTTTAATGGAAAGGCAATCCTTGTTAGCATTGGTAAGATAAGAGCTACCCCTGGGTAAAAGTCGCCACGTTTTTCAGATGGATTTTAGAGACTGTAAGGGGGAGATCATTTAGAATGTTTCAGCTCCGGAATGAGGGAGGGGGACTCCAGAGGAGCTGCCGCCAACCAAGTTTTAACCCTCCAAGTCATAGACCAACCACAAAAGGATGATTTACACACTGGGAGACTCTACACGTACAATAGTAAGTGCTTTCATAGACTCCAAAATAAAAATCCACAACCAGAACCAGCACTATCACTAATCCCAAAATCCGAAAGTCCAAAACCATCAAGAAATGAACCATGGGTATTAAAAGCACATACACTTTCTAGCAAGGATTAACATTAAAAAGTCTCCAGACCTAAATGACAGCAACCAGACACTAAAAGCCTCCCAGTTTTTTCATCAACAGAGCATAAGTTAATAATGTCTACTCCATCATAAGTTGTAGCGAATTTAAAAAGAAATTCAAACAATTCATCGCATGATCAGACAAGCAACTTTTCAAACTGCTAAGCAGCAGCTATAGTTAATATTACAGGTACATGATCAGAGAAACACGCTCGCAGCATAACGTCGCTCTCCAAACATGGCAAGTCCTACACACAAGTATAGTTCCATAATTTAGTTTGATTTTATGAACTTTGTACCATATGTTATGGTCATCGATAATAAAAGGGTCAAGCGCACCAAAGGTTTGTACCTGTAAATAGACATAGTTTCAACATTTTCCACGATTCCCTCCACCTGACCTGACACCAGGATTGCGAGAAAATTGCAGCATTAAGCTGCCTGAATCATGCTCATGATGGTCGAATTTATAACCTGCAAGATTTAGTTTTACTACACCATCGCAACAGATTTCTCTTTCATAGATGTACGCCAGCAACATGTGATATTGTCCGACAATTTTCTTTCAAGCAGAAAAGGTTCAGCATGCAACCAATTCATTTCAGAGTCAAAGGCACATGTAGAGCTGCGCAAGAGAGCAGCTTCCACATGTCCTTCAAATTGTATGAAAGTTTAATTATATCCCCTTAGAAGACAAAAAATTTAACACACAATTCATACCACTAAATAAAATGAAAGGGCTATAGAAGAAGCTAAACTTGTGCACAGGAGGAAGGAGGAAGCCTATAGTTTCTAAGATTGAGCTTTGGAGACAAACTAATCTTGTTCAATGTGTATAAGCACTAGGCCTTTGTCCAGTTCCACATAGTAACTAATATTTCCCCAGCACTGCTCCATCTTAAAAACTTTAGAATATTCACACAACACCGATTTTGTTTAGTACTATATATATTCTGATGATAAATTGAGGATTCTCTACAACCAACACTCAATAATGAGGTAGAAAGAAGAGAGTGTCAAGCTCACCTTGTAATGCATCCATTGCAGCAGCTGCATGAAGCGGACTCACAAAATCAACAAAGCAAAGAATCAAGGTATTGGCTCCAGCCTGCATAATTAAGTTGATACAGAAGTGAATCCAAAATAACAGTACACAGAATTTAGTAGATGATGTGAAACGTATTCTTACATGTATTGATGGTTTTGGTACCAGCCTAACTTCTTTGTAACCTCCAAAAGGGCGGAATATATCTGCAAAAACTGAAGTAAAGGGAAAAACTAGAATGGGCCATTAAATAATAAGCTAATTTCCACACAAGAAAAGGATACGTGACACCTCTCTTCTTGTACAATCCGCAGGCAAACCCTCTACAAACAATGTACTGCTAGCATTTGGAGGAAGGGTAGCTTCTGGTCTGCCACCTACCATTCCAACATCCCCAATGCCCATAATTCCACTATGCATGGACTCATGGGAAGAAATTTGCTGGAAATTTTACCACTATATTAGACCTATACAGTATTACGGAACCAACCTCAAAAGGAAAAAAAAATTAAGTACCCCAGTACGGAGGTAGCGCTCATAGGATGCTTCGATAGAAGCTGTGCTTCTCATCATTCCCCTTTCATCATCACGGCCATAATAGCCAGGATATTCAGGACCACTTGGAGCTTCTAAAAAGGGGAAAATCAGCATAAACAAATATGATTTAGTGTGCACAAACAACTAGAAAAGAATAGTAAAATTAAGCATAACCAAATATGAACCAAAACTGAAACTTGAAACAATCTTAGCCAATAATATCATTGCACTTCCATACTTTTTATTGACATACTCAAACATACAACAACTACTACGCATCAATCCTAAGGAAGTTAGATATACATCATTATTGTTCATTAGGGGTGGCTACTCGGTTGATTCAGTTCTGTTTTAAAACTCCGGTTATGTATTGTTAGTTACTCGATCGCTCCATTTCAATTTGATTGTCCAGTGACTAAACAAGACTTTTGAATCTTGTGATGTTAAGTTAAAGATTTTATGAATGTACTAAAATGCCACAATATTTGTTAGATTATAAAACTTCTTATCCTTATTTTATCTACTTTTCTTACTCAAATCAAATAAATTGGACAAAAAGCTTATTAAAATAACCATGACAAGCTGATATTTTAGAAAAGATAATAAGTTAATTACCCAAGTAAAAACTGGGTGAATCATTGGACAACATTTTTGGAAAAGGTTTTGTATATGTATTAAAAGAATTCCTAAATATTTATATACATATATATATGATTGTGAACTTAGTAATCATTTCTAGTACTTTTCATGATTTAGACTTATCTCTTTCTTTTGAATTTTTTTTTACATATTTTTAATTACTTTTTCCATAATTACTGTAATGCTGAAAAATAATAATAATAGATTTTTGTTATCTAACTTAGGTAGATAATTAACTTTGTTAAACTTGAGTTGTACTCATAAGTGAAGATAATAGTTTGACATAAATTATATACTAAAATCATATTATATAATAACTGAATTATTTTACTTGAAATTTAGTGCAATAAAGGTAAAGTTGTTAACCTACTTCAAGTATCATTCTCAAGAAAATACATGAGTTGTAATCCGTGGTGGATGCAGAATTTTCACTAAAGGGGTTCGAAAAATAAAAATTTAGTGCATGAAATTTGAACTTGGAAGCTCAAGATAAATTTTAAACCCCTAAACCATGAGTCAACCTTCAATCTTGTGTTTAGGTGATTCAAAATTTATCTATATATATATATATATATCTATTAAAAAATACCTTAAATATATTAGTGCAATTTTTTATCGTGGGTGTTCAGGTGAATACCCTGGCAACCCCCTAGATCCACCCTTGGTTGTAACATAATTTTAATCTTGCAATAGAGAACTTCTGTTTTTCCCGTGATGCAACAAGTAATAAGACTGAAGTATTAGAATGAGAGAGCTATAAATTATCAGGAAGGAAAAATAGCTGCTTGTCAAGGAAGAATTGCTAAAGTTTATATTTTAATATAGATTTTTCTTGTATTGTGAAGAATTTTGTGATACATACGTTAGTATTTAAATTGAACATTTGCTCTTATATATATCGTCATTGTGGAAGGTCTATTTTAGTGTTTCTTTAAAAAGTGTGTTAGTCTTTCTTTCTTTAAAAAGTGTGCTTCACTTTGGTGAAGCAAACACTTCGCTTCACTCAAAGTGCAGCAAGACTTTGTTGTTTTTTTCCGCTTCATGCTCCCTTGAACACTAGTTCAAACTACCTACCCCAAATTCAAACTCTCTTGGACTATCGCCTTTTATCATCATCTGTCCATGATGGTCGAAATCATTTCCTATCTTGCACCACATCGGGGCCGATGTCAATTGTTTATGATGCAGGAACCCTTGCTAACATCCAGGTGACAATGTGATGGAATCCTCTCCTCTTTTTCGCTAGTTTTACACTGACTTTCAACCTCAATAGGATATTATTGGTTCACCACTACTAAATATGCCCTTACACCTAAAAGGTTCATCTAATGTATAAAGACCACAAAAATAGCTCTTATATTAAGCCAAAAAGAAAAATCACATTGCCCTATTCAGGGGGACTACAAACATATACTACAACTTTTTTTATTTCCTCCACTTACTTCTGTAATACCAAAGACATTCTTGATGAGTATACAAGACATTCTTGGTGAGTATTCTCAATTCCTATCATAACTATATCACACCAACCACAACAAAAAGCATAAAAATTAAGTTTTTAATTGAAAAAGTAAATAAATAAACTCTATTTTCGACAAGCCATAAAATTAATTTTTTGACTGATTGAATAAACCCTAGTATCTACAAACCATAACAATTAAGTTTCTGACTGAAAAAGTATATGAATAAATCCTAATTTCTACAAATCATAAAAATTAAATTCTTAACTAAAAAAATAAATGAATAAACCCTAATTTCTACAGATCCATCCTACTGAGCAAAAAATATGCTGAAATCGTAAATTATTTAAGCAGACAGAGTGTTGATTTCAATACCATATTCGTTGGGAGGAAGTTTCGCGACGAGAGGAGTAAGAGCCGGCGGCGCCACTGCCTGCTGCCCACCGTTGGTGTACTTCCGGTAAGCATCCGCCATATGTTACTTCACCAGAGAGAAAATGAGTTTCTACTACAATTGAAAGAGAAGGAAAAGTAGTACCCACTATTTAAGGAATGACAAAAAAATGTATTGTAAAGAAAGATCCGCCCAAGCACAATGATGAATTTACTAAAAACGGAAATCTTCTATATTAAGTAAGGGTAGAAGTATCACAAGTTGCCAAGTGGCAGCCTAAAGTTAACAAAATTGGTGAAAGTTGACTGATTAACAAATTATAACTAATTATACATATTAAAATACACTTTGAAAATATAAAAAATATTTTCTTTATTTTTTTACTTTTTTATTTATTTTTTATTTCATATTATTACTTTTAGCTTCATGTTATTAACACGAGATTCAAAGATTAAAGATAAAATGTTTTCCACAAAATCATTTTAGGAAAAAGGTTGAATGAATAACTCTCCATTACTTATTTTTAATGTACGTATGAATTTCTTTTAACACTAAATCATTTCAGGAAAAAAGTTGAATGACTAACCATCAATTACTCATTTCTAATATCTGAATTTCCCCCCCACTATTTTTATTATATTTGAATTTGGCAAAGGAAATTTATGTAAATTAAATAGTCGGTAAACGTAACAAATCTAATTTTTTAAACAAGTCAGATTCCTAGCAAAAATTCTTCTTTTGTTGGCTATTCTTATATCAGCTACGATAGAGATTATATCCACAGTTATTTTAAAAAAATATTTTTGATTACACTAGTTTTATAGTAGTTCTTCTATTTTCGAAAAATGATAATTTTTTTATGAAGAACCGATGAATGAGATATATAAAAATTAGCTAAAGCTTATTATTCATTTGTTATAAACTATTAAAATATCTAAATTATGGGTCAATAGTTAGTTAAATAGCAACTTTCAATAGATTATATTATTTCACAATGCAAATTATGTAACATGTAAGCATCCGTCATGTTACATCACAAAGAGAGAAATATATGAGTGTCCACCACTAACATACCTCCAGTAAGCATTCGCCATGTTACTTCGCTTTCTATAAATTCGATGAATTTAAGGAGAGACTAGAAAACTTTCTGCCTTCTCTTATTGGCGAAGCTAAATAAAGAATTCACTTAAAATGAAAACTTATTTATATATGGGAGATTGTGTTCACCTCAATCTAAAATTACTTCTAAATATCTAATTATTAAAACAAAAAAAATAGTACCCCTATAGTGCAAGGTTTATTTTATAACAAAGCACTTTTAGCTTCTTAAATAATTGACTAAATAAACTATAAAATGGTTGAACGTGCATTATGTGCTTATATAGTAGTCATGATTTTTTCGGACAATAGAAACAGTTGTGACAAATAGGTCTGAATAAAGAAAAGTAAAGATTTAATTAAAAGTTGCCGCCTCCCTATATAAGGTCATGTTTTATGTGTATCAAGGTAATTAACACTATAAATAACTTTAGATTTAAGTAGAAATCGATAAATTAGTGTTACTTTTGTTTAATGTGTGATATGTGTTAATAAAAATCTTGACTCATCCATTAAAAAACTATTATTTTAGTCTATACAATTTACCGTGTTTTTTATAACTAAAAGCAATCCAAACTGAAAATAAAAAATTATATGGATTGTATTTGGTGAAAAACAAAAATTATTGACGTCGTTCTTGATCGATGATAAAGTCGTTAGATTGAGCAGAACATATGTGAACTCACTCACTAAAATTTTTTGTTAGTTGCTTCTTTAAATTTTACACACCCTTCGTAAAATGTCTGGCTCCACCACCAGGGGAGGACCTACAGATGCAGTCTGGGAGAAAGCTAAGGACTTATGGCAGTTTGATGACCAAATCAATGACTATCTCAAAACAGTCTCGATGAGGGCATCGAGTTCAGGTGGTGCGGGTGGTCTGTTCGACCCGTAGTCTAACTAAGCAAACGTTGTGCATAAATGACAAGGATTTGGGCATTGGTCTTGGCATGCATGTGGGCAAAATAGTGCAGCTGTGCGGCTAAGTGTTAGTGTGTAGCAAAGTGTTCAAGGTGCTTGGGTGTTGGCAAAGAAGCTTGGACGTACAAGGCAAGGACAGACATATGGCACCTTAGGGGCATACGTGTGAGCAATGTCGTCGGCAAGACAAGGTAGTGTGTTGGCTTGACAAGGCAAGGCTGTGAGACTTGACAATGGCAAGGCAAAGACAATTACAAGTGTGGGCACGAATTGGCAGATTTACTGAAATAAAAGTAAGTGTCAGAAATAGGCTAAAATATTCTAAGTGTTTGGCTTGATGTAAATTCGGCTAAGGCATAGGCTAGACATGTGCTAGGCACATGGTCTTGATGTATTTGAATTCGAATTGTTTTCTAGCTGTTAGAATATAACTGTTAGACTTAGTTTAAAACTGGCCAGGACATGTGTCGGACACATGGCAGATGTAACCGACTTTTTTAACTGCCCTAACTGCCTTGTGCAAAAATTTTAAAAGGTGGAAATTCGTTTGAAGGCATAAGAGGAATATTCCGGCCTTAGAACAAATTCATGAAGCCTTTCCTTTGATTGATTATACATTAATAAAGGTAGGGAAGTGTTCCCGTATGTTGCTTGGTGTTTGTTATATTGTTACACTGCTTTAAATTAAGTTAAGTCTTTCAGACTTAGTAAAAAATGTGTGAGTGTTAAGGCTGAAGATTGCAAGTATTGTAGACTGCCTAGAAGAGGTGTTAGATATAAAAAAATCACCCTTTTATCAATTGGTATCAAAGCACGGCGGAATGATGGTGACAAACATTGAATTACGTGACATTTGCGCAGATTTGAGGCCTTCGTTGGGATCACTGAAGAGCGCTGGGATGATCCAACATTGGTGGGCCTTCTAACGCAAATTATTGGCATAAAATAGGAGTTTGAAACGTTTCGAGGAGAGATCGGTCTGTATCGTGCTGATGTAGATGAACACATGGCCGAAACATTGAACTTCCGTGAGGCAGTGGCATTACAAGTAGATGGACTGTAGAAGGAAAATGAAGATCTTCGTGCAGAACTTGTTGTGTTGCGTTGGGCTGTTGCTGCGTCAGGGCCAACTCGTGGGGAATCTTCTAAGGTAAAAATTCCAGAATCTAAAGCCTTTGGAGGCGCAAGGAGTGCTAAAGAACTGGAGAATTTCATTTGGGATATGGAACAATATTTCACGACTGCCCGGGTTGCTGAAACAGACAAGTTGAATATTACTACCATGTATTTAACTGGTGATGCTAAACTTTGATGGAGGACTCGAAATGCGGATGATGAAAGTGTTGGTTGATCCAGAATTGATAATTGGATTAAGTTAAAGAAAGAAATGCGTGATCAATTTCTCCCTAGCAACGCATCATGGCTTGCAAGGGACAAGTTGAAGAGATTAAGGCAGAATGGTTCAGTGCGGAATTCTATAAAGGAATTTACCTTTGTGATGTTAGACATTCAAAATATCTCTGATGAGGATAAATTATATAACTTCATTTTAGGTATGCAAGGCTGAGCTCAAAATGAACTTCGGAGGCAGAATGTTAAAGATCTGCCGGGGGCAATTGCTGCCGCTGATTTGTTGGTAGATTTCCGGTCGACTCGACCTACTGCTGATGCTACAGTTGGTCAGGTGGGTTACATTTTGAAATTATATAGGTATATATTACATTTTGACTCCAGTTTGCACATGTTTGATGCTTAGCTTAGCGGTGAAGAGGGTTTATTTTATCCATCCAACCTGAGTTTGATTCCCGCTTCCAACATTGTTTATTTTATTTTATATCTTGAACCCACTTCGTGAAAATTTGGGGTCCACAACCGTCCACCACTGCACCCTAGGTCTCTTCTCTTTTACATGGCGGCAGGTGGAAAAATCAGAATTTTCATTAAGGAGATTTGAATTTTCATTAAGGAGATTTAATATATAGAAATGAACATACGTGAAAATAACATATATTATACTATATTTTCTTTGGGACGGATAACTATTTTGTGACATTAAAAGAACTATTGGAGGGAGGTGAAGATATTTGAACAACAATTGGAGGGGATGGTGGAAAAAATTAAAAGAACTATCAGTGGCAGAACAATTTGAGGGGACGGTAGAAAAAATGGAAGAACAATCGGAGGGGAAGTGTTCTCTTGAGAGAATGAGTAAGAGAAATGGGTTAGATGTTTTTTGGGTTAGGTTCTTAGAGGGGTCGGGCCATGGATTTTTTTTTTTAAATCCAAAAGAGCCAAAGGCTCAAGTTTTATAGCTCCATAAATATGTACACAAACAAACTAAAAGGCTGATGGGTTGAGGCCCAAAAGCCCACCACATCAGCCTAACAAAACAATAAAGACAAACAAAAAAAATCAGCAAAATAGAAAGAAAAGAGACAAAACAGGAAAATGAAAAGACAAAGGCAAGAAAAGGAAATGTCAAGAACAGAGCTTCTCGATCAACCACGCCGGAGCAAGAAAGTCACCAATGAAGATGTTATTCCAAGGCAAGCTCGCCGGTTTTGAAAACCATGAAGGTAACTCTTCTTGAACTTCTCTTCGTCACTAGTCTGAAACTTCAATAGTTAGCTAGATCTAACTTGAATCATTTCTTAAATGCAATATTGAGCTGATTTCCTGGTTCGATTCCAAGTTTAGCGGTCTCAAATCTCTCACCAGACGCTGTGAAATCGAAATCCAAGATGAAGTTGAACTTAATCAACTTTTCTATGCGAAGTAAAAGATGACTCAAAAGGTATTTCTAAATTTTTCTCTATAGAGTTGAAGACAGAACTCAATTGAATTTAATTAACTTTTTTTCAAACAAAAATTTACAATGGAATGAACCTAATACAAGAATAATACCACCATTAGTAAATTTGTTATTTGTACATCGGTCAAATAAAATCAATCAAAAAGATGGCTACATGTAGTTTGAAGTTTTGTTGTATTGAATCTTTGCTTCTGATTTTTATGTGATGTATTTGTCCGCCCGTTTGACAATTTGAATAATTAACATCAATCTGGCTCCCTATTTCTGAATGTGTTGAACCTTAGTTGTGGGATTTGTTGTTTGTCGATGTTGAGTAACCTTCTAGCTTGCAATAGTAACTCTTGGAAACAATTGTATTTTATATCTTCTGTCCCTGCAAAAGAAAAAACTTCATTAGCTAAAAAATCTACTAGTGCGTGGCCTTCCCTAAGGATGTGGGCAAAATGCATTATCCCTTTACTCCTCCAATATTTAATTTTGTTCATCTCCATTCTAATCTTTCATGGAGTCTCCCATCTATCTTCAATCATATTGACCATAGATAGTGAGTCTGACTCTATTAGAACTGGAATCCTTTGTTGTTCAATACAAAATCTAACATCTTCTTGAATAGTTGTAGCTTCTGCACATAAGTTGTTAGTTACCCCTAATCTTCTTGCTTCAGCATATATCAAATCCCCATTAGCATCTCTCAAACAAAAAGTTGCAGAGCTCTCTCCTGGGTTGCCTCTACTTTCCCCATCAGTGTTACATTTAAACCATCCAGCATCAGGTTTCACCCACCTCACCAACTGTGACCTAATTAAAGGTCTATATTGCTCAAGATAATGAATCAGTTGAGGCCACTGCTTTGGTACTTCTTTCATCCAAGGGTATTTCAACTTCATTAATTTCACCAGATTAATGTTGATCTCTTGAATGACCCTCCCCCTAGTCATAGTTCCTCCATGATGAATAACATTTCTTCTTTTCCACAGCTGCCAGCAAACAAAGGTAGGGACTGCGTGTAAAATAGGATAGAGCTTAGCACAACTCTTTAGGTTCCACCACTTTTTAATGGCCTGCTGAATCTGAATAAAAGGACCAAGTAATCCCACTGCTCTAGCATAATAATTCCAAATTGAGGCTGCAAATTCTCCAGTAATAAACAAGTGAACAATAGTTTCCTCTTGAGCATTTTCACAACATCTACACTTGGAAACTAAATTGATCTTGTTTCTTTTCAGCACCTCATCCACTGAAATCTTATATTTCCATACCCTCCACAGTAAGAAAGCAATTTTATATGGAACTCTTTTAGCCATAGTATCATAGTCCTCAATTTGCTGTCCTTTTTGTCTGATTTCCTTCCAAGCACTACTAATCGTAAATTTTCCGGTACTGGTTTTCAGCCACCAAGGATTATCTGGAAGATCTGATTTAGCATCATAGTTCAACATTCTAATAACATGCTCTACTGTTGCTTCTGGTAGATATTCCTGAAGCTTGTCTCTATTCCAACCATTAGGTTGCATGAAAAAACTCAAAAACTCAAGTCTTCAGCAATGTTGGCTCTTACAACATCTTGATTAGTAACTTTAATAGCACCCAATCTTGTCCGGTTATCTTCCCAAGAGTCTGCATTACCTCTCATTGGTTCCCACCAAATATATCCATCTAATTGATCTCTAGCCTCTATCATTTTTTTCCAAATTTGAGAGCCATTTTTCCATATTACTTCTGTAGGCTTTAGTTTTGCAGTATTTATTCCACATGAAATTCGACCAAAGAGAAGATGTGGTTCTGAATCTCCACCATAATTTAGCAAAAAGAGCTTTAGATATGTCATATAATGACCTGAAGCCCAACCCACCTTCTCTTTTTGGTAGGCACAACTTTGACCAGGAAATTCAATGTCTACTTCTTCCTTCCTCCTTAGTGCTCCAAAAAATTCTAGCAAATATCTTGTGTATCTCATTGATAGTGTACTTATTTGGGACCACTGCAGACAACAAGTATATAGGAATATTTTGAAGTACACTTTCAATAAGAACAACTTTACCTCCATAAGAAAGTAGCTTGCCTCTCCAGTTCTGCTGTCTGTCTTTCACCATTTTTATCAAATCATTGTAGTACTCCTTCCTCTTTCTGTTATGAAAAATTGGACAACCCAAGTACTTGAAAGGAAATTTTCCTCTAGAAAAAACAGTCACTTGTTCTACTTTATTCACCAGGCTTGTACCCACTTTATGATACATATAAAAATTACTTTTCTCCTTATTAATAAGTTGCCCTGGCACTTGTTCATACTCTATCAATACCTTCATTATCTGCTTTAAGGACTCTTCCTCTGCTGAAATGAAAATAATGGTATCATCTGCATAATCAAGATGATTAATATTATGACTCCATTTAGGCAACCCAAATCCCTTATAAGACCGATTTTCACACAGAATTTAACGCTCTTGAAAGCACTTCTGAAGACAAAAGAAACAAAGCTGGAGACAGGGGTTCTCTGTAACACCCCAGAAATTTTTTGAGCTAAGACTCGAACCATCCTTCGTTGTGAGTAGGATTTTACCGAGGAATTTAAAATTTCTTAAGTGTTAAGGTCACTAGATGTAGCACCTTGAGTTCTAAAAAGAACTAAATTGGAAATA